>JAOBRD020719940.1:0-14348 GCA_027575215.2 Hydrozoanthus sils
CTACATGCATTTGGGTGTGGTTCAATTTACAACTTACCTGGTGTTCATGACTGGCTATCAACTCAGGTCTGTCTTTACATTTATCAGTGTATTCACTAGAGTATGGTTCATGGTGCAAGATACCTGGTACTCAAGACTGGCAATCAATTTTGCAACTCAGGTCTGTCTTTATATTTATCAGTGTCTACATGCACTAGGGTGTGGTTCAATGCACAACATACCTGGTGCTCAAGACTGCATGGCTATCAAATTAACTCAGGTCTGTCTTTATATTTATCAGTGTCTACATGCACTAGGGTGTGGTTTAATGCACAACATACCTGGTGCTCAAGACTGCATGGCTATCAACGCAGGTCTGTCTTTATAATTATCAGTGACTACATGCACTAGGGTGTGGTTTAATGTACAACAAACCTGGTGTTCAAGACTGCATGGCTATCAACTCAGGTCTGTCTTTACACTTAGCAGTTTCTACATTATAGGGTGTGGTTCAGGGTACAAAATACCTGGTGCTCAGGACTGGCTATCAACTCAGGTTTGCCTTAATATTTATCAATGTCTTCACTAGGGCGTGGTTCAGGGTACAATATACCTGGTACTCAAGACTGGCTATCAACTCAGGTTTGCCTTAATATTTATCAGTGTCTTCACTAGGGTGTGGTTCAAGGTACAACATACCTGGTACTCAAGGCTGGCTATCAACTCAGGTCTGTATTTATATTTAGCAGTATTTGGCCAACACTTGATCATGATTTCCAGGGTTCGTTTCTTGTATTTCTTTTCCCATCGCTCAGCACGGACCTCATCCATTGCTCTGTTCCATGGTATGTTTTGGTCAAATTTTTCATGTACCTTTTCCACAAAAAAAAACATAATTTCTATTTTAATTACTGAAAGCAGTTATATAAGCTTGATGATAAATAATATGCTACATATATACAGATGAACAAGTTTTAAAATGTTTAAACCTTCAATTCATAATCCAAGGGGGAGAATTAAATCTGGTTTCTCCCTAGTCCTCCTCCTTTTTTATCAAAAACTATTTTAGAGAAATGCATAATTTTTTTTTATTTTATGAAGTTTTTAGCTAGAAAAGTTTATGATAATGTGATGATTTTCTATCAGTTTTCCCCAAACTGGAATTGATTTTATAGTCCCAGATAATCAGAAGTTTGCTCGAAGATTACAAATAAATAATAACACATGTACATGTATTCATGTTTGTTACTTTAATCCTGTGCATAATCTTTAGACTCTACACTTAAAGCTTATGCGATTTTATGTAGAGATACTTTTGATAATACATAGTTGTAACGCTGTCCAGTCATCAAGACCGGTATGAGAGGAGAGGGGGGGAGTGGTGGCACAAAGTGTATATGCTAATTTGAAAGAGTCGTCCTTCTCTATAGCTAACCACTCATTCAATTGCCATCAGATTGAATGATTTTTTTCCCTCAAATTTATTTCAAAACAAGAAGTAAAAAGAAGCATTTATAATAAAATGTTGTCATTTTGGTGTATGCTGTTGCCATGGTAACCTGTTTTTGGAGGCATGTTTTCTTACCTTTGACTTTTTTACACTGGTACTAATCTCATATATATTTTATAATTTGCACAACAAAGAAACAATTTTAGCCATTAGAAACCACTTCTTTGTATATAAGAAAAAGAATTTCAATGTTTAAAAAATTACTGCATCATATATACTGTAGTATTTCACTAAAAAGTCAAACTTTTCTATAACTATGACACCATTGTGACATCACAATATGACATAACACAACAAATAAAAAAATAAATGAATTTTATTTGTTTTTGATATCCTACTTATACTAATTGACCTCCAAGTTTGGCTTCAATATATATTATCATCATGATCATCATCACAAGTAAGAGGCTGCAGACACTTTTTATGCTCTTATCCACCCCTCCCATCCATTTAGGCAAATACAGTAAATGTTTTAATAAAACTACTCAGGAGATTAATAATTGACACAGAGAAAAAATAGCCATTGCCATGGATGCAAAGACTCATACAAAACATTTTATTTAAATTTATTGTTGTTGTTTGTTCATGCAGTCTCACATATATGTTAATTGGCATCTAGTACATTATATTATCACTAGGAATTTTATCCTTCACTTAATTAGCCTAATTGTCACAGGGATATTGCATTACCATTGAAAAGTGCTTCTCAGAATAGTGCTTTCCTTCAAGGGATTTTATTCTAGCTTCATTTATAATAATAATAATAATAATAATAATAATAATAATAAATCATTCCTTATTATATAAAGATCAATAAAATATGTGACAGCAATTTTGAAAATTTGTTCACATACTCAGGCTATAATTACCTTGTATGAGGTGATTATTAAAGGCTGCATATCTATAATACGTCAGCCTCCATTAATGAGAGCGGCAGAAATTCTATAACCACCCAAGTTAAAATTATTTGACTAAAACTTGGCAAAAAAATACCCTGCGAGCAGAACTAGCTCCCTCATATCCCCACGTAAAAACGAGAGGAAAGAGAAACCTGTGCGAACAGCCGCTCGATTCTCTGTCGAGTATGCACAACTGTTTTGATGACATCACTACGTCATTCCCACATGCTGGTTTTGAATTTTAATGGTTCCCACATGACGCAATCATCCAAGTGGGATGACAGTCACCACAAAATGTTAACGGATGATATAGTCGCATGGTAACAAGTATTGCAGTCTCGCCAAAAGACAGCGGTTGCTATAGTTGCGTACATGGCCACCAAGTCGTCAAACCAGTTTCAAACCAGACTTCAAATGATTGAGTGACTGAACACTCACAGAGGTCTCTCTTTCCTCTCGTTTTACATGGGAATCATATATGAGAGAGCTCTGCTCGAAGGGTGGCTCTCCCCAAGATCCTTGCATGACAATTACAATTATAATTAAATGTGAGATTCCTCATCCATTATGTCACTTGATATTATCATACAGTAATTAGGCATAATCAGGAATTTACAACAGGGAATTTAAGGGGGTTAGGGGATTGGGTCCAAACTAAAGGTTGTACAGTGGAAGGGTTTCCAATGCAAAAGCTTAAAGGCAATCAAAAACTTGCAGAGACAGTGTACACATGATACATGTGGCAATCACACCTTTTTGTAATTTGCTGGTTTTTGTTTGCTTTTTAACTTTTTTATTTACACTAACAGACCATATCAGTTGTTTTGGCTTATTCTAAGAATTCAAAAGTTTAATTAATGTATTGTACAGGGCAATAATCTGACACAATGTGGCTGACCATGTGGTTATGGCAGCGAAACCAATTAATTGCACCTGCTGGTGTTTGGTACTACATGCGCAAAAGCGTTGGATGTTGGTTATACAAGACACGGCATGCATGCACAAATTAAAACTGTTTTCACCAAAATCTCAACAGATATGGTTTAACAGTTGATCATCTATATATGGACACATTAATGCTCTTAATGTCAATATTATTATCATCACTGCTGATTGATGTTGTTGTTAGAGTTGTTGTCAAGTTGTTATCATTGTTGTTATTGTTACATTGTTCTTGGTAAAGTTTTTTATAACATAGAGGGCAAAATTACTTTGAGCTGATTGGACAACAGCAGAGGCATTTTTTTCTTAATTCAGGGCAAAATTACTTAGTGCTGATTGGTCGCTGGTACACTTCCAAAAATTTCCGAACATTTTCCAAAAATTTCAAAAAATCTCAAAAATACCTTAGAAACATTTTCCAAAAATTTTCGAAAATTTCCAAAGATTTCCGAAGATTTTCCGAGTTTTTTTAAAAATCATAAAAATGCCTTAAAAACGATTTTAAACCTCTTCCAGACATTTCCGAATGTTTTCAGAAGTTGCAAAGATTTTGTTTCATTTGGGAGAAATGAGTTAAGTTATGCAACACCTTCTCATGGGATCCCGCAGAGAATGAAGAATTTTGCCCTCAATGTCATAAACATGTAATCGCCTGGTTCCCTGTAAAATTTAGGATTAATATCACTTGTGTTTTCAATTTTTTTCAATTTTGGAAAAAGTTGAAAACACTCGTGAAATTAATCCTTAATTTTACTCGGCCCCATGCGATTACCTATACTAACATTGCTATATCATTATTAATAATATGTTCTTTAAACATCAATACATGGTGCTCCTTTGCAAATATTCTTCATATGATCGTTTCCAGCCCATAGCACTGGCATTTGCATTTTCAATTTGAAATTTCTTAGTAAAAATCGAAGAGTAATAGAATCTGCTGTATAAGCGACACCGTCACAATTTTAAATTGAATAGCTTATATAGCTGGATTGTCGCGAATTTCTACATTCTAAATTAACCATATAGAAAGAGTTAAATCTGAACACGACTGTTGAATACATCACAGTTAATCAAACTCAAAACCCACCTATTAGTTTTACTTCGTATTTTTTTAGTTTACGATCGATATGGTTACATGCATTCTAATTGAATTGCTTCATGCACATTATGTAAATATATGCAAGTTATTGCAAGGTGTGCCATTAATTTCCATTGAAAGATGCCGAAAATAACAAAGTTTGGTCGTAAATATTTGTACAGATCATAATGTTTACACCAAACTAAGCATAGCCATACACCTTTTACGTCCGTGAATGTTATAGTTATCAGTCCAAGACCAGTGTAAGCTCTAACTGAAACTAACCTTGAAGGCTATTAATGAACTAATATCAAAACAAGCGATCAAAATCGCTCGGAATATTTAGTAATTTCATAGCATCGATCGATCGACCATTCTTTACAGTATACAAAAAGAAAACTTCTGAGAGGAATTGAATGCCAACCAAAACACTTTTGCCATCGTTATAAAAAGTTTATAAAATTCTTTAAAATTCAGAAGTTTTAGAAAAACACACTGTATGTTCGAACGATATAAACAAACCTCCTCCCAGAACTTTGAATTAAACGGCTCCTCGACAATATCATTCACATCAATCTGTAAGCTAGCCGCTTCCTCGTTATCATCCGTTTTATCTTTTCGATCCTCCATTTCTAAAGCTGCATATCTACTCTTCTTCGAGGTTTTCTCGTCCATGAGGCCAAACACAACAAAACTACGTTGATCTTTTGAGTCTTTGTGCTCGACTGCAGCTTTCAACACTCCAGCGCGCCATTCAAACCGGAAACTAGTACTCAGGGCCCCAGAAACCAATTTCGTTCACACAGACCGAAATCGAGTTTAATGGATGAATTATTAAATCGCGTGTAATCGTAAGTCTATTATTATTTATTTCAAGTTTATAACTTTTAAGTCTATAAGTTGGCACAGTGTTCACGAATGGTTTATAAAAATTTTCTAGTTTGAAACTGATAAAGCTAAGTGTCCAACATATGAGTTTTGTCATCACTTAGATTCACTGTAGTCCGGTGTTTTAATCCTAAAAAATCAGCCATCCCGCAACGCAACTACTAGCTCGTATGTTAAGCTAAACTGCATGATTTCCTCTTCGCGATGGCAAATGATTTGTCAAAGTGCTTTGGTTTAGATATAACAAAAAGTGTCAATATACGAATTAATATGGTCAACGCTTAGATTTTAGTTCCGCGTCCTAAAAATCAAGCCACTCAACGGACGGCTCCTTAAAACTCGTCTGTTGAGCTAAACTGTGTGAGTTACTCGCCGGCTACGAGCAGGCTGCCAAGGATTTTACAATTGAATTTAACGTCTTTTTAGCACTTTGTGACTCGAAATCATCCGCACTCAAAGCACTTTCGTCTTGAAAAGCAAAGCAAAAATCCTTCTGGTCTCCTTTCTCCGGTCGTTTTAACCCGTTTGGCGGCCATCCTGACGGGGGTTTTGCACCAAACGACACCGTCATTATCTTGTCGTGAATAACATCGTCATCTTGCACAAACTTTTTAGCCTTGATAACTCTCTCAACGTCTTCAACGGCATCAGATGACAAACGGATCAAAATTATGTTATTTACTCTGTTCAGCCAGTCTATGTCTTGAGCCACAGAAGAAGCACTCACAGTTGCGAGATTGATTTTGGTTTTAATTTTTATAAGTGGAAGGCCAACGTTGATTAACTCGTCGCTAAAGGCGTCGACTAGATCCAGTTGCTTTTTGTTTTTAACGTCTACTTTGTACAACAAAAGGACCTCTTTTACTTTGCTTTGGACATTTCCTTTGGGAGGGTTTGTTGTTCCGCTGGTGTTTGTTGATTTTGTGGCTTTCTTGTCTTTCTTGCTTGCGTCCTGACCCATGTCTTTACCTTAAAAGGGAAACACATCTTGTTAGTTCAAAAATTCTGTCTCTTCTTCAACTACACTTAGAAATACAAACGAAACAAAATTTGAACAAAACCAACGTTTTGTACGGTCCATGAATCGGATTAAACGAATCACTCTGATCAGGGAATATGTCTAAGGTTGAATATTCTCTGACTCAAAACCATCATGGATACTGAACTGGAAAGGAAGCGTTCTTTACACCAAAGAAATCTAAGGCTTGAAAACATGGTAATGCTGTCTTGTCGAAGCCGACTAAGGCGAAGCCGAAGTTATCAGGAATTGTTCAACGTCACAGATTAAAAACTTTGATAAAATTATGCACCTGTTGTTCAATGGTAAAGCAAAGCAGACCAATAATCAGTGCTTCGCATCTTGTGTTTATAACCAGTACAATAGCCTGATATATAGTTGTCAGAAAGTTACCAAGGCGATAAAGCAATGGTTCGTGAATGCAAACCCAGATTTGGTTACTTCTTTGCTATGATTTGACTTATGACTGAACAAAGGTTAAAAAAGAAACAAAAATATAAAAACTGCAAATCTATATATATTATAGTTTTATTTCCTCGGAAAAATGCTGCTTACGCTAGGTTTTGACAGAAAAAATTTAGATGTATGACGCCACTTTGAATCAAAACACGATTTATTGATTATAAACAAAACAGACATAACCATAGCAGATTATTTTTATTGCTAAGTTAAACTGCAAAGTTTTTTTTATCGTCTTTAGTTTTTCGTTTCTCGAGCTCCTTTTCAAATAGTAACAATAATAATCGTTTTACGGAGTGGGGTTTAATTGCCCCTGTCAAAATCAAAGAAAATGTCTACAAATCCTTTATAGCACTAATGCATCGATCAAATCGGGCATTTAAACTTTTGAAATTTTTATGGTCAAATTCCCCACCCCCAGGACAAGATTGCTGATCAAATGCCCCACCATTTATGATGGATTTGTGATCAAATGCCTCCACCCCCGGGACTGAAATTGAAAAAATGCATTGATTTCTATTTTCTTCGTACTTTACAAAACCGAACTGCCATGCGATGATTCATTGTTATTTTTTATTTTAAAAACGTTCTTAAATGCAACTATTAAAATATGTATAAAGCAAGATAAATCTGTATATTATCTAGTAGTATTTTGTTTGAGAAATGTTTTTATTTATGTCATGCGAGTTCACAGTGGGAACTATGAATCGTTCAGTCGGATCAGGTATTTCGGTTTTGTTTAAATGCCCGACCCTCCCCCTCTTTTACGTGCAAATGCCCGAGCCCCGGGACACATCCTGCATGGTGTCAAACTTTCCCGCCCCCGCGGGCATTAAAGCTGGTCAAATGCCCGGAAGTTCCCGGGGTGGATGTTTAAGCTTGCGATTTGATCGATGCATAAAACATCTCTCATCAGAGCATGTAAATGGGCTATTCGACGATTCTCTGAAAGGAATAACTGTGGATCATAGAAACCAAACAGGTTTTACAACCCAATTATAGGATTCCGAGGGCCTACGGTTTAACGTTCTCATCCGAGAAGACGCGAAGATCTAACTATTTGCAGATGTTAGAGCAAACGCAGCACCTCATTGAGTGAAAGTCCGGCACCGGGAATCGACCCCGGGCCTCCCGCATGACAGACTGGCGCCTTATCAACTAGGCTAACCAGGCGGCGGTTAAGAGTTCATCCAAGATTTTTGTTAACTTAAAGTTGTCATTAACAAAAAGTAATTGCTCCTTCAAAATCTAAAACGGTTAGCAAGGTATACGGGAGAAATAGTTTTTTCCTCCTTTTACTGGTTTGTACATTTTATAAAATGAATAATAATAATACGCATGCGTACTTTATCTTTAATAAAGTCAAATACTTGTCATATAAGAAGAAATTGCCTAGTAGTTATTAATTTTATGCAAGTGCATTCATGCTTTTCCCTGAACCGACAGTTATAATGTACGCGTGCACACTTGGAGAAAAGATCACAAAATTGTTTAATCAAATTTTGGATATTATACGCCGATCATGCCGCGTGACGAAAAATGCTCAAAATATCCCCTCCGGCGACTCCGGGGAAATTTGCGTACGCCAACATGCCATGAGTGACACTTTGCTAAGCTGATAGCTTTAGTGTGCACTTGAAAAAAGAAACTGATTCAAATTGCTTTATATTCTTCGTCACAACTTATTTATAAAAGGCTTAATAGGCTTACAACTGTCAGGAGTTGATTTCGCTGCTACAGGCAAAAATATGTTAATAAGCCAAACTCGGCTTTAAAATGCGGTTTCTGTTGCGGTGTTCTTCTCTGTTACATCAATCTTTGGATATGACAGGTTCTAGAACAATTTGAACATCATTTTTGTCAAAATAAAAACCCATGGCCAACTGATGACGTCCTAAATAAAATCGTACCCGCAGAATATCCATCTCTGAGTAGCAGACAGGCAAATAAATTTGTCATCAAAAATGAATCACACGACGCATGACTTGAATAGCCGGGTCACCTTTAAAGTACATCTACTAGAAAACACCTTAGGCTTGTTCAGACTTAAAACAGAAATACATTTACTTTAGCACTGTCAGTATTTTATTTCATATTCTAAAAAAGTGAAGGTAACGTGCTGTCTCAAGTTTACGATCAGTTTAACCGTCTGTATAAATCATGCTTCAAAGGGCCTTCAACACCGCTCTCTACCAGTCACTCGTACTTGAAAAAAGCGGTCAAAGTATCTCACTATTTCCTAACTCAACAAATTAAAGCATATAACAAAAGCTTTAGAACTGTACGTAAAGACAAGAATTGTTTTATGTGACATTTTGTTTCGTTTACAACTTATACTGACGTATTATTCTGGCAGAATAATACCAATGAAAATACTTTACGGCAATTTTTGCAGCTATTAACACAGTTTTTAATTCATACTGCTGAAAAAAGTTACAACAATTTTAAATACACTTTGGTCTAGACTAACTCAAGAATGATTTTGACGTCGAGGCAACACTCTGTGCCGATCAGTCCTAAAACCGAAATAGCAGAAACGTTCAATTTAACATGCTGACGAATAAGAGAGAAAATGAACTGATAGTTGTAATCATGTTAGACCTCAGTATAGTCAATAACGAGATCATGTGTTTGTAGAGACCAGAAAGAACGAATGCTGTATCAAGGAAGACGCGTTTCTCATTTAAACTAGAACCTTGAGTCACCTTCAATTTCTTCGCCTTATTGTTTGTTTTGTTTCAGTCCATTATAGAAACAGTTTGTTTAGAAAAAGCTAAACTGCATTTTTAGTGCAAATTCTGCGGATTGGTAAAAAAACACACAAAAGATTTGAACTAGCTTCTAGTTGAATAATTCAGATTATATCCTCATTTTCATAAAAAAATATGTCGTATTTATGGCATCAGCTGTAGACGAGATACGCTACAGGACTTGCAATTCCTGTAGTTTCAGTAAAACAAAACAGCGAAAACAACTCGCAGACCTTATTTGTGCTTCTAATACAGATACTTTAAGTCCTTTGCTGCCTAAAAACTTCTTTCAAACAGCTTCATTCTTTGACTAGACAAATTGAACTGTTCTGAAGACACGCAGTAAACTATTTCCCAGTCCCCCAGCTGACGTGACGCGGTCGTGAAACGCTTTGGGTCACGACAACTTTAGTATGAATCATCAAAACAAAAACCTTTTGTCACGCTTGTGTTTGTATGTGTTTACCAAAAGTAAAGTGTTTAGGCTTAAGAATGAGCAGAAAATGTTCATTTCTTTCACAGAAAAAGCCTAGACAATGAGTAATAACGATTCAAGCCTGCAAGACGTCCGAACTGTAAAACAGACAGTGGGAGCAAACTGGCTGTAGTTTGAAAATTCATAATTTTATAGCCATTCTATTCTTCAACAACGACGCGTAGCTCAGATGACCTTGCATACAATTATATTACGATGCTTTGATTTAAACCCAACCAAAATTTGTGTACCTAGGATAACGGACAAGTGCAGCTAAATATTGTATGAACGACTGGGCGTGGAACTTACAGACAATCTAATGAAAACCCATTTAGAAAAAGATGGAAAAAACGAGATGAGGTTCGAGGTATCAAGGTTCCGCGGATCTTTTGATATTGCTTAATAACTCGCCAGAGCATCAAGCAAGCCGATGAAAGTTTCTCATTTTAGCTAATTCTGGACATAAAATCTTATATCCGTCGACGCCATTCTTTTCTTGACGATACACTGAACAGTTTTACTTGAAAATAGGAACATAGCATCATGTTTTATTACTAACACAAACATTTTAAAGATAGTCTGATAAACAATTGACAAAGCTCCGGTATTTAATTAGCGACAAAGCAAAACGAAACCAAACACAAAATAAACGCTGTCCATTTAACCTTAAGCGTAACAGTTTTCTTTAGGCTCTATAAGCAAGTATTTTTTCTTAGTACATTTTACTTGTAAAAAGAGCGTGTAACGATGAACGCCGAATCTAACTAAAACCCTCGCTTGGTTGTACGTAAAGTTAATATGCACTAACAATGACTGGAAGTTTCGGTCTTGATCAAAATATTTAGACTCTGTCTCTATTCATATACTTTCTTTACCTACCACTGGCTTTGGGTAGAACGGATCTTCCTTCAACCGCGTTCTTTCGAGCAAAAAGGGGAAAATGTTCAAATAGCTGGCTTATCCTTCTCTTAAGCGATCATATCTCTCACAGCTCCCTTGAAATATGTTATAAATAGCTGTCGGAATGTGCAGTCCCTGCATGCGCAAGCAACGTGCAGTGACGTCATCTGATGCTGGCCAATGAACAGATAGGATAGTGAATTACCAGTTTTCCTCGGATATTAAGGACTTGAACCAAGGACTTGACAACCTTGGACTTGAACAAACAAAAAGGCGCTTTTTGAGCGTTCAGTGTGGCAGCCTACTGCAAGTAGACGTAGAATATGAACTAGAAAATTATAGTAAATAGAAGAAAACTGTATTAATATAGTTTAAAATGTTTTATTTGTGAGTTCTATCGAATTCTAAGCTATTTTCAGCAGCTTGTAACAGTGGCTTTAAGATCCTGAATATTACCAAGACTGATTATTAGAACATCAAAACTGGCCATGACTGTTGATTGTTTCAAGTAACGATCCGAAATATTCGGGGTTTCCTGTAGTATTGAAGACTTGGCTAGGATTCCTGTTGTGGCGCTAAAGCCTACGTACCTAGGACGGCTACGCCAACGATTACGGCAAAGAACAAGAGTTAATACAACAGCTGCACGTTGGAATGTACAGTACAAGTCACTTGCACGCTGTTTTCTTCAAAATAACATTGAGAAAAGCTTATTAAATTTTGGAGCTCTTACGACTACGGGAGCAATAAACAAAGAATTTTCTCAATGTTCTTTTTCTCGGTGCACAAAAAGTCACTAGGAGCCCTAGGACAAATTTAAGAGAGGGAAAACGAGCCAGACAGTCGAAAAAAAAGACCAGCAAAAGTGTCTTTGTAAGCTGTTGTCGTCAATGTTGTCGACACCGCCTTTGTTTGTAGTTCCCTAGTTACCCGGCATACAACGCGTCATACAGTCCAACTCCTCAAGACGGACAGCCAGATAAGACGGACACTTAATAATGTTTTTTTTTTTAAAAAAAGAATTTTTTAGAACTTTTTAACCCATTTGAGTTTTGATGTTGTAATAATATCTTGGTCAACATTCAGGTTTGACTATAGTGGCCACACCTTTTGTCGAAGCACTAGCAACAAAAATCTATCAAAACAACACAAGTGGGGCCTACAAAAGGGCTTTGGCGACAGGCAACACGGTCTTAATTTGAGGCGAGAGACATATTGTCAAAGCGCGCCGACAAGCGGCAGAAATTATCCGGAAAAGCGCGACAATTTGCGACAGTAACAAAGAGCATCAGAGGTCAATTATATATATCAAAACATTGATTGTTTTTGACAACTATTGATAAACTGGAACTGTAAAAACTTAGCAAAGCAAATAATTGATTAAAAATTGAGATTATGACAGCGACATTTTGCTCAAATGAAAATGCGACAGCGACATTTTACACTAGAAAAAGATGCAATAAAGAGACGAAAAAATTAATTTAGGACAAGCGACAACTGTGCACCCCTTCGTAGGCCCTACAAGTAAATTGGAACTTTTTTTTTCTATTGTATTGATTAAGAAAATGGTGTATCTATTTTTCACTCTGCTTCAAAGAGGACTGCTGGGAGTAACTTTAATAAAACATGGAAAAAGATAACTTTTAAAAACTCTCTTAATTAAGCCACCAATTCCCGTTAAAACTAACTTTAAGCTAAGATTTTGATTGAAACTGTTGCTTCCCCAACTCAAGAAAAAGACAGTAAGGGAAAAGCTCAAAACAATGGTACTTCCTAGGAACCCAATTTAGGGGAGTGGGGTATTATGTGCCGCCACCCACCACCTTTTTTTAAAAAGGCTGAATTTCAGGAGCAAATATCATGTTTAATAAAATAGATGTTGATAAAGTGCTTGTACCAACGCCTTCCTTGTGGAGAGAGAAGTCCATAATACAATAAAAACCAATACCCCTAAATCAGGTAATGAGAAATTGAGCTCTGAAAAAGTGGTGGGGGGTGGGGTAAGGGGTCTTTGCTGCCATCCACCAACTCCCCCGACAAAATTAGGTTCCTTAAAGATACCATTGTTAAAACTTCTCACCTAAGAAAAATTCTAAGCAGGCACGGTGGTTTATCTTTTACTTTAGTTTCAATTCTGGCTTCGTTTTTCTCACACGAGGCAGTTTTTTTGACTTATGACACTTGTTTAAGAAAAAAAATCAGATTTTTTTCTATATTTCAATTTTTAACAGTACAAAAACAATGCAAGTTTTGCACGAGTAAGGGCCTCTTTACATGGAGCGAGTTGTCCTGGCAAGCCGAGATATCTTCTCTTCCCGTCTCTGGCTATATCTAGTCGCCTTCGAGGCCCAATCGGCTGCCCATGGACGACTGATTATACTCAGGCTTTTACTATTTTAAGGTCCAGTACAGGCTTAGTTAATACCCTGACCCGCAAAGCCTCAATGTCATGTTACTGGCTGTTTTGATTTTATTGTCGCGTTTGTATGTGCAAAATTACAGGTTTTTACATCAAAGTCCGATCCCACAAGCGTTAGTCTTATACGAACTCCTATATTTGTGGAAGTTCGATACCGCAAACTCGAACCCAAGCCTCTTCTAGTGTGCATGCCTCTCGTTCTTCACCTGTTATATTGTCGCGTGGTGATTGAATGTATTGTTTTTTATCCGTGAGCATAGAAGGGCCTAAAATCTGCTGTGCCAGAGGTGTGTTCCATGAATATATATGATAGAGTACCGTCATTGTTATTCAATTTTAGAATATATTTTGCATTTTCAGATAAAGATCACCGCTATCATGAAATTCGAGACAACGCCTAAATATTGTCGTCTTTCTATTAAAGCATTTCTAACATAAATTTTCTTCCGCTTATAAGACCCCTTGGTTTCCTAACGCAGATTTCCTTCCGATAGTAAGCCCCTCTATTCCTACGCCCCTTATCAATATATTCCCGGAAAATTACTGTAATCAGAGGGTGGCGAGTCCGATTCCAGTCAGTGACTCAGATTTTTTTTCTGATTGATCACTCAACTTAAGGAGCACTTTCTTTCCATCTTGATAACTTATGAACTCTCCCCATACATCTAAAGTAACTAAAAACCTCTATAAAAAAACTTATTTTTTTTTCGTTTAATATATTTCTAAGAAAATATAATCAAGCAAAAAATTGATGGTTAAGAATGAATTTCAGCCTGAAAGATCCCGTTCACTTCTTATCAATTACTGAAAAAATGGGTCAGTTTTAAGATTTCTAGCTATTAATCTGATGATGACGCCATAATGACATCACGTACTATAATCAAAGTAGATTTATAAAATCTGCACCAAATTGGGTTCAAAGACATAAAATAAAACCTTTATTCATGGAGGGCTGGCGGGTTCCGGGGGGGGGGGGGGGGGGGGGGGGGGGGGGGGGGGGGGGGGGGGGGGGGGGGGGGGGGGGGGGGGGG
>JAOBRD020720046.1:3395-14347 GCA_027575215.2 Hydrozoanthus sils
CTTCCCAATACCTGCAAGCCTCCATCCCCTATTCTCGACTCCTTCCCAATACCTGCAAGCCTCCATCCCCTATTCTCAACTCCTTCCCAATACCTGCAAGCCTCCATCCCCTATTCTCGACTCCTTCCCAATACCTGCAAGCCTCCATCCCCTATTCTCGACTCCTTCCCAATACCTGCAAGCCTCCATCCCCTGTCCTCCACCCCTTCCCAATACCTGCAAGCCTCCATCCTGTCTGTTCTCCACTCCATCCCTTTTTCTCAACCCCTTCCAAATACCAGCAAGGTTCAATCCTCTGTTCTCCACCTCTTCCCAATATCTGCAAGCCTCCACCCCCTATTCTCAACCCCTTCCCAATGCCTGCAAGGCTCAATCCTCTGTTCTCAAGCTCTTCCCAATACCTGCAAGCCTCCACCCCCTATTCTCCAACCCTTTCCAATACCTGCAAGCCTCCATCCACTGTTCTTCATCCCTTCCCAATATCTGCAAGCCTCCATCCCCTGTTCTTCACCTCTTCCCAATACCTACATGCCTCCATTTCCTATTCTCTCCCTCCACCCCTAAACTTTACTCATTGTCCTCCATCCCCAAACTCTACTCCTAATCCTTACTCACCATCTTCTATCCCCAAGCTCTACTCCTATCAAATGATTAATGTAGAAGTTTTTGCAACATGACATTGTATATATATATTTTTTCTGATCACTTAAACTTGAGAAGTAGTTTCCTTCGTTCTATATCTACTCGACCTATCCTTCACCCTTAATCCTAACAACCTTCAAACAGATCCACTAATAGCATCTTAAAAGTTTCTGTCACTTTTCCCCGTGTTTTAATTGCAAACAGAAATATTTTTGATTTTCTCTATGACGTAACAAGAACTACCATCTTGGTTAGTTGTAAGTTTTAAGAGTTGATGTTTGTTGTTTTAGATTTTTTTATATGTTCGCTGCAAAATGTGGGAACTGTTTCTTTTGTGAGAGTTTGTACATTGGACAAGTTTTGTTAGATAGTGTAGATAATTAAAAACTAATTTATTTGTTCCATTTAAGCTAATAATTAAATGCATGCCTGTTCCCCTTTTAAAAATGCCTCTGTGCCACTTAAACACTTGGTGTATTTTATTTATGACAAAAAGCTAAAGCTAGCTAAATCCTTTCTCGAGCCTAAGTGGCTCATAGGGCTGGTGCTTATTCCTGGTTTCTTTAGTGTTAAGCGGATGAGAGTCTTTGACTCCCCCTGGACTGGACACTAATCTATCGCAGGTAAACCCCCAGCAGAACTGGTACTCACTTATACATGTGAGTCGACTGGAACAAATCCAGGTAAAGTGTCTTGTCCAAGGACACAACACAGTGGTCTGACGGTGACCGGGGCTCGAACTCGCTACCCTAGGTTTACAAGTTGAACATACTACTTGCTCAGCCACTGTGCCGCCGGCAGTAATTATGGCAAAAAACTTAATTAATATTGCACATTAAAAGAAACCAAACTAAAAAAATTCTAATACAACCAATTTTAGTCAAATTTTTAGAACATACAGCACAACTTAACTTTTAGAGGCTTTTACAGGGCTCAAAATTGCAACTCACTGATCACCTATGTGACCAAAATTGAATGCTGGCTACTAGATTTTCAGAACTGATTGCCAGCTGGCAAATTTAACATTGTTAGACTCTTGTTAAATAATTAAATTAAATTAAACAATAACAACTTCTGTTATTTTGAGTATTTAGACAAAGAAATCATATGTAAACAGTTGCTAGAACATCTTTCTTTTAACACTAAACAATGACTAAATACAGTAAGAAAATTTGTCATAGAATGTGCTTCAATATGTGTTGTGTGGGAGCTTTGGCCAAGTAATTGTTTTACAGAAGGTAAGCTGTTTGCTGCGAATATAAACTTAATGTTTTGAAGAGAGAAATGATAAAAAAAAACCAGATTATAGAAATTGCTCTGCTTCAATCCACTCTGAATAACGAAAGATTGATGTAAAGGCTGAGAACAAAAATAGCTTTAATTTAGAAGTCTTCCCCTAGCCTTAGCTTGTTGTTTGCTAATAATTTATTTATGTGTGCCTTTAATACAAAAAACTTTTTTCTGGACATTCGAAAAAATTTTTTCTTCATTTTGAATATAATATGGTAACCAAAAATTAAGCAAGACCATAATCAAGTGAAAGATTGATGTAAAGGCTGTGAAAAAAATAGCTTTAATTTAGAAGTCTTTCTCTAGCTTTGTTGTTTGTTTACTGCTAAATTAAATAGTTTATTTATGTGTGCCTTTTATGCAAAAAAAAAATTTTCTGGACATTTGAAAAAAAGTTTTCTTCATTTTGTGTTACCAAAAATCAAACAAGACCATCAAACAAAAGCCGTAAAGGCTGAGAACAAAAATGCCTTCTTTCTCCTGTAGTCTTGCTGTTTGTTTACTGCTAATAATTTACTTATGAGTACCTTAAGTTATGAAAAAAAAAACATGTACTATTATGATAGTCATTAAAACTTATTAAATTAGTTGGCACTCAACATAACACTTATGATCCAGATGGTGTCCTAAATTTTCCCATTAGTTGCCAGATGGCTTCGAGAACAAAAAAGCTATTTTGAGCCCTGTTTTACTGGAATGTAAACTCTTAGAGTTAATTACATTGAAAAACTAAAATAACTAATTAATTTAAAATAAATAAAGTAAAGATTAGCATAAGTTAGTTCGTTTTGTAAAAAAAAAAACAAAAACAAATGATAACATCTTGAAGTCCATAATTCCTTAAGCTTTAAGATGATGGCAAACAAAATTGTTAAAATTGGAGAAAAAGCTTAGGAGTTTGCCTTTTCTAAGCAAATTACATTAAAAAAGGCCTTAATGATGGGCAGGTGCCAAGGGCTAGGCAGATTTTAAAATCCACATTGCCAAAAAGCCAAACTGCACTTTTTATACCAATAACCTTATAAAAGATGCATACATTTTTCAACTCATGGAGTCAGGAGAACAGGAAATAGAACTCAAAGTTCCTCCGAGGTGACTGCCATCCAGCAAGGCCTAGGATTTTAAAATTCTTATTCAAATTAATTAAAGGAAGCATTTAAATTTAACCATTTTGTAGATGCTCAATGTTAGAACAAAAGCAGCTCTTTTCTCTTGCAGTACAGCATTTTTTAGGTTGGGACTCATGCTTAAAAGCTTAGCTTGTGCATAGGTGCAAGCATTTTAGGAGGGTCTGGGGACATGCTCTCCTAGAAAACTTTAAAATTTTGAGCCTCTAAAATTGCTGTAAATGCTTCCAGTTTTGTCATTCGTCAGTAAATTTAAGGCACTCCATTTTACTCAAATTTTTCCCATTTGTTTAAATTACTTCTTGTACAAAATAGATATGATAAGTACTATGTGAAAGTTGTTCGAAGCTTCGAACATTTCTTCAAAATCAAAACTTAGTTTATTAATGTAATGTGAATCAACTGATTTGTAAACATTTTATGCTACAAACATTTTAAAGGTACATGATTCTAATTATAAATAAATAACTTAAACTACAATAAATTTAACTAGGTAAAATAATGCAAATCTTGCTCAGTAAATGTGGTTCCAAGATCTCTCTTCCTTCCTCGATACAAATTTATTTGCCATGTCTACTAATACTAGTCAACTGATAGCTGTGAAACATATGCATGTTTTTCGGAAATTTTTGAAAAATTATTGGGGCAGCTAAAGCCCTTTAGTTACCCCCGCTGCAAGGTCCCTGTCTCCTCAGTTATTTAATGGCCCTGTGTGAGGGTCCACCCAGGAAATTCAACCTGGGTCTCCCACACAAAAGACTTGCATCTCACTATCAGCAGAGCTGATGCAAACTTTTTTTCAAAAAGTTGTAGTGAGCCAGCTGAGCAATTATGAGCTAAGGCAAAATTTGCTGTTAAAATTAGGGGACTTTTCACATCATTGCATTGGACAACCGTGTTCCAGTTTCAATAATATTGATCTATGCGAAAGTGGTTTAAAGTCCTTAATGTATGAGTACCAATTGCGCCTATATATGTTCCTGGTCTGCTGGGGGTATAAAACTGATTGATATTGTAAAGCGCCTTTGAGTATGTACATGAAAAGGGCACTATATAAATGCACCACTTTTGCTTTACTTTAATGTCAATGCCTGTTAAAAATATTCGTTCTACTTGAATGATGAAAATGTGTTTCAAAACAAACAAATTTTGCCTCACCTTCCCCCTCCCCTTTTACTAGCTTTGGCTCCTAGCTCTCCAAAACCCAACCCAAACAAAATAAATGAATATTGTTAACTGTATACAGTCTAAAATGTAGCAACAAAATAGTCAGAAACAACTGCGAACTAAATATGGTAAAGGAATTACTCACCCTGGAATATAACGGCCTTTCTAAGCTATCGTGTCAACAGTTGTGTTACAGCGTGTTTCTGATGAAGAGTTTCTGTCCATAACAGGCGTCGAAACTGCTTCCTCATAGCTTGGTGGAAGTGTTTGTGATGTTTCTACTGCCGTGTCATACTCTGGCGGTGGATCTGAACTATTTCTTCGTGTACTGTCTTCGTTCAAATCTAGTGTAATATTTGTCGCTGCGCTCTCGTAATTGTAGCAATTGTGGTTTGTTGAGGAAGTCATCGTATTTCGCCATCTCACGGAACCCAAAAAGTTGTCAACACGTCGACGGTTTCTCGTGCGATGTCCGCGAGCTCTTTCAGCTCTTGCTCGGAAACTGCAATGGATAAATAAGGCAACTAGTATAACTGCAACAAAAACTGAAATCGTCAAAATCACGACTGTTCTCCAGCCTATAGAGTGGTGACTATTCGACACTGTTGACGAGTTTGAAGTCTTCACGCAACGTGATTTTTTGTTGCAAATTTCGTCCTTTTTACAGTCCTCCTTAACTGTACAGATTACAGGATCTGGAAAAACAACTTCATTGCATGCTGTTTCTTGACATTTACACCTGTGTTTTACGCAGCTTTCAATGTCATTGCAGTCTTGGTCGTGATTACAAGCTCCGTTACAATATCGCCATTTTTTGCAGACTTCGCCGCAACACCGAAATCCGTCTAAACAGTCCGTTTGGGTCTCGCACTTTAAAACTGATTGTCCCTTCAAATAACACGGAAAAACAAAAACCACGGCCACAGAAAATGAAAAGAAATCCATCCGCTTTGATTTTCACGAGCATCAAATTAATTAAAGTGAGTCGAAACTGTAGTGTACTTGAAGCACTGCACGCTGACAACAACAAGTTATACGCCTCGTTTTCAAGCTTTCTCTTTTTAAAAACAGGGGAAGGGAGGGTAAGACAAATGCCACAGCTCTAATGGCCAAGCCAAGTTTTAAAAGTTCCGGACCCATGCAAATTGTAAAATTCCACTTTAAAGCCCTGGGCTTATAAATATAACTTTTTAAGGGTTTTTGGATGGGCTTATACAAGGGGGACTTATATGTGGAATAAAAAAACATTTCGGAACGACGAGATAAAACGTATCTGAGAAACGAATTAAAGCTAACATGCAATTACATTTTGAGTAACATTTTTAATACAATCATTGTGCGTACAATAAACGGCAATTTATTTAAAAACATCTATGTGACCAACTTATTCGACTGGGACAACTGGAACGGAACATAATGAAAGTTAAAAAAAAACTACATGTACAAGTCTTCACGTTTTCAATTTACCTGTTTGCCGTGCAAAAACGATCTTCTCGGTAGCATTTTAATGCTTACTATGAAACTGTTCTGAACGTTAACATTGAGAAAAATTTCATAGTTCCATTCTAACAAAGCAAGGCCGCAGTTGCGCTGAACAGTTGTGTTCGAAATGAACAGTGGGACAGAACTCACTAGCGTTGTTAGATATGCATGAAAATATTTGTTTCTTTCTTTGGTATCGTTATAATTATTGTTCTAAACTCCGCAGCTACTTGTTTTTGTCTGTAACGTTTGATTAAAAACTTTGGTGTTTAGAAAGAAACGCAAAAGGAACACACTTATACAGTAGTAGATGGGCTTATAAGCAGGGGGTCCGGGTATAAAATAATCGTTGGCAAATGGCTGGGCTTATATCCGGGGGCTTAAAACCGGGGAAGGGGGAGGGGGGGGGCGCTTTAAAGTAAGACTTAAGCTTTACGGTAGTTGTCGAAACCTGTTTAAGTACGTATGACATGAAAAAAATTGTTATCTCAGTGAATAGACCTTGCTAAATGAGGAATCGAAGAGCGGTGAAAAAAAATTGTCAAAATCTTTTATGGTTCTTGTTTAAAAAAATTTAATGTTTACAACCGATGACGTCAGTTGTTGGATAGGAAATTTGGACTGATGACGTATCGCGAGGTGCTCTTCAAAATGGTCCCTAATTTTCGTTGTCATGGCAACAAACTGGGTTCCAGGCTCAAAACGAGAATTTTGAATTATTGAATGAGGAATACCAGAAGTTTTGTAATATATTATACAACTATCTATATTCTTCTTACCGTGCAAAAGAAAAAACAAAATATTGGCTTAATTGCCTCAATGAAAATTTTTCGAATAACAGAAAATTTCTTTTTACAAATGGGGGCCTGGAATCGAGTTTGTTGCCATGACGACGAAAAATTAGGACTATTCCTAAAGAAAAAACAGAAAATTAAACATTAAAATATTGCCCGCTTTTAATTACTCACATTAAGTGACCGGGAAAAAGAACAGTATGTGTAATATATTGGTCGCCCAAGATCACAGAAGAATAACTTTACTCAAAAGTTTTGCCGTCACACGATATAATTGTATCTAATTTAAGTTCTCAAGCCAAGCAACCAATATGGTAAAAGGAATTTTGTTGCTATTAAACTGAGACCGGGCTAAGAAGACGAGAAACGTTCGGCGACAATTTAAGCTGGTTGAAAGTTTAATACTAGTGCTAGATTCCTCGAATTAACTCATTTAAAACTCTTGATTTTACAGTTGCAGCTGGGATTATAAGCAAACCGGAAGGTTGTCTGGATTTGCTTTGGTTTTGAAAACCACAGGTTGTCGAGTGATAATCACCGGTCACGTGCTGAATGAATCAATAATGATTTGTGGAGACAGTTTCGACAGTGCTAATAATTTTTTATGCTGGCAGAAAAACAAGGAACCGTTTCTCAAAGATGAAGCATTTCGAAGTGTTGATCATCACTTTGTGTATTGTTTTAGTTTTAAACTCGATTGTCATCGTTGCCGTTAGCTGCAAAATAGATAAAGACTGTTCGTCCAAACTATTGCGATGTTGTAATACCCTTTGTGTCAACAAAAGCCACGATTGTAAGGCTGTCTGCCGAGGGGATAACGAATGTAAAACAAATGTCGGAGAAAAATGCATCGCCAACTATTGCCAGTGTAAAAATGGCGTGTGCTCTAAAACTGTAACTCCCCAAAGAATTGTCCCAACAAGTTTCGCTTCAAAGAGATGTTTCAACTCGTCGGATTGTGGAGCAGAAGAATTCTGCAAAAACGGAATTTGCTCAAACTTAAAGCCGCGGATGAGTCCTGGAGTCATAGCTGTTGTGGCAATAGGGTGTTGTTTAGTTTTTGTCGGAGGATTTTATTTCTGTTTAAGAAGCACACACAGTGAAAGACCGTCGGTGAGATCTAAGGAGAAGCAGCGCGAAGAAAGATTAAGAGGAAAATCGACAGAGTTTGTGAACAAAGGCTCACAAGAAAAAATGAGTGGGCTCAAAGCTCCTATCCCAATGATAACAATCACAGCGCCAGATTAACAGAAGATCAGCGTTCTTTTAAAAGTGTTTTGTATGCGACTTGTTGACATTGAAGGGGACAGAGAGGTTTGTTTTAAACACATGAATGAGCATTGCTGAGCTGTAGCATTGTCGCCCCGGTTATTAACTCAGAACGTAAAAAGAAAAAATGTTTCGTTGCAGACCGACAGCCGTCCAAAACAGTCCTTGAATCTCCGTGCTACTTACGGTCAGACAACGCCGTTTACTTGAAGCAAGTTCAAGTGGATGACTGTTGTATACAACACTCAGCTTTCTAAATCATTTCAGTGACAGTATCAGTGACAGTAACATTTTGAAAAAACTGGATATTGATAGCGAGCGCGCAAACAAACCATTAACGCGCCGTCGAACAAATTTACAACGCAAAACTCAAAAAACAGTTAAAAATTTATAAATAATGGATCGGATCAAGTTTTGTGGAAGATTAAATCTCTGTTGCTGCCACAAAATATTTGATGTAAAAGATTATGCTTTTTCAGCAAAACATCTGTTGTATTTGTATTAAAATAGTCTCCAAATTCTTCGACTCCCATTGATCACCATTTGAATTACTTTCTTTTTAAACCAAAAGTTGTGGAAAGACGCACAGAGCCTCGGGAACTCCTTCCGATGAGGTTGCAATTCTGAATATTACCCAACAGAATTATAATTAATTGCCAAGTCTGTGCCATTTGCCACGTTATATACTCACAAAAACCCTTTTATTAACACATGTTTACAGTGGTGAAAAATTAATAACCTTGTTTATAATTCTATCGTTTTCAGTCCGCTTGAAAGCTAAAATATTTTTATAAACATACCATCTCAGCGCTAGCTTTTCAGAAACTGAAGAAAAAGTCCCAAAGAAAAACATTTATTTATTTGATTTGCCGTTGTAAAAAGATAAGTTGTAAGAATTATATGGATAATATTAAAGTTGAAGTGAACAGATAATTATATACGGTGAAACAAGCTGAATGAGTTGCGTTAAAAACAGCTATACACACATCGCTGTAACATTCAGTTCGGTTTCGAAACGTACCCTCTCAGAAATATGCCAAATTTGCAAGCAAAACCATACGCTACCGCAAGAGTAATTTTCACTTTATTTTAAACCAAAAAAAAGTAAGGAGTATGCACAAGAGCATCTGTGACAGATTAAGAATTGTTTATTTCTGATAAGGCAACATTTTGTTAACTGTCGGTTTTCTCTAAAATAAAGAGAAATTGCAAGCCTGTATTTGTATTGCATGCGAGCTGATTTCACGAAATAGTATATGCCTGTAGGCTGTATTAGCGCGATTAAAGTGTCTTCTAACTGGCTTGTTTTTCAGCGACCGTCGCCACAGGGCACTGAAACATGGAAAAACTCATTCACATTGTATCGAGGACGTAATTACACAAACAAAAGGGCTTCTTATAAGTTAAACAAAAAGCTGTTATGTTTTGTCGCGAGAAAAATAATTTACACATTATCTTTGCTAGAAACCTGCCACTATTTTGCATTTAATTAAGACTTTTTTAACATTCATTTTAATATCGGATTACTATATTCGAGAGTTTCTCACTTCCTGAAACACGCTATCGACAAATTTTTTGAAGTGTTAACGAATTTATTCTACTTTCAACTCCCTGTAGACTTGTAAACTGTTTTAAAAAAGCGTCCCATCAAAACGATGAATAATAAAATTTTAACATTGAATGGCTTCCTTTTTAAAATCGTCTTAAATTTTAAGCTTTTATTCGAAAAGCTCTGAGCTGAGATAAATCTGAACATTTTTATTCTTAATGCTTAAAGTTAATTAATGCTTGATAAAAAAAAAATACCTATAACTAGATCCTACATTTTTCAAATATAGTTTTCAACACTTTTTTTATTTCTTGCTGATTGCTGTTTGCTGCAGTTAACCACAGTTTCTTTCGAAATACTGAACACCCAACCAGTTCAATAAATTCACAATAGGACAATATCTATGAATCACAGGGAAAGTTTATAAAATGACTTAAAATCAAGTTTATTCATTTTTATTTTTTTTCTGGGTGAAATAAATAAAGGATATTACACGGCCGCTTGGAGATACGAATTTTATCTTCGATCGAGTGTTGAAAAAATATCTCACAATTGAGCTGCGCTCACTCGTGAGATATTTTCAACACGAGAAGATAAAATTCGTATATATCTCCAAGCGGCCATGTAATTTTCTTTTTATCACATACTTAGTGAGATTCTACATATTTCTCTCAATCATCAACGAAGTAGATTGATAAGTTGTTTCAACGGCGGAAAAAAGTTTCATATCAATAACACGTGATGATATGGAAATCGTGCGTTCTGATTGGCTGTTTTTTATATCACCAACGTGTGATTGATACGGGTGGCTGAGACGCTCTATATTTTACCGATATGGAACGTAACTAAGTATGTGATAAGCACTTATATTACACGCTTTCGAATGCTCAAACAAAGCGTGTTTTCCGGTTAAACTACGACAAATGGAACCATGCAAACAAATCACTATCCTGTTTGAAACTCCTCTTGGCAAAAGATAATTTAAGAACAGGATAAAATAAAACCAACGTAACAAAACAGAACTAAAATAGTTCATGTATGGACGGTCGTAGACCATAGCACAGGGAAAGCACCGATTCTCGGCTTATCACCAAGGTTACGCCCTGTCGCCAGTGTCGTGCAAGGCTAGTACTTGGATCAGGGGTGACCGGCCTAGGAACTCAGTACCTCGGGTCGTATACAGTATCGTGGCGGTAACTAAGCCTATAGGGTATTGCAGTTTATGTGTGGGTAAACAAACTGTAAGAAACTAAGTAACTTCGGAGCAAGTTCGGATAAACAACTTTTATGAAGCAATATCAATGATTGATTAAAAGAGAAAAAATTCGAATTATCTCTGTATTACATTGCTAAGTGAAAGATCGAAGAAGGTAAAGTTGTTTTTCTAAAAAAATTACAGCTTCTTCTTAAAGGTGTTCTTAAATTTTGGTCAACCTGCCAGCCTCGCGCGTTTTTTTTCACCTGCCCGGCAGCCTCGCGCGTTTTTTTTCACCTGCCCGGCAGCCTCGCGCGTTATTTTTCACCTGCCCGGCAGCCTCGCGCGTTATTTTTCACCTACCCGGCAGCCTCGCGCGTTATTTTTCACCTGCCCGGCAGCCTCGCGCGTTTTTTTTCACCTGCCCGGCAGCCTCG
>JAOBRD020720148.1:0-12298 GCA_027575215.2 Hydrozoanthus sils
GTTTTCTTACTTTAACTTACATTTATTATTTCCCTTCGCATTTCACAGAAACAAGAATTTTTGGAATAGTCAAGCAAGACCCAATTGAGACTTCATTGTAACTAGTATCTTGATCAAACAACCAAGCTACTTATATTTATGTACTACAGAAAGTTTTCAGTCTTATCCGCAAGCTCACGCTGTTTCTAAATCTAAAGCTAAACAAGTACAAAGCAATAATCTCAATCCATCAGCATAAACAACCTCCCGATCATCTTCACAAAGCAAAGTAAACTAAGGAAAATAACATAACAAAAGAAATTGGTGAACTTAACTGACCTGCCAAACAACTTCCAATCCACGACAGTCAATTGAACAAAGACAAATAATAGTAGATTTTGTTGCTGGAGTTGGTTTTATAGCCGTTACGACGATTAATTCCAAACGAAACTTGCACGTTGCAATAACTAAAAAACTGGATCTGTGATAACGATTTCATTGTTAATGAATAAAAAGAAATTCCGCCTAGTGCATAACTCGTGCCAAACGAATAGTTCATTCGTGAAATTATTGCACCATAACAGTCCAATCTCACCAGCTTGTTTAAAACTAGATTTGATTTCTTTTTCATTGCTGTTAGTAAAAAATGTTGTTTCTGTGTTATGCAGCAGCTTTATTGTAGTCTCTGTTTAATTACTTTATTTTTGTTTTTACTAATTGTTTTTTCGCCTAAACGCTTTTTGTAAATTGATCTTCGCAACATTCAAACAAGTTAATTCCCTAAACCATGAGGTGAAATTTGTTTCATTTAATTACTACGAATTTGGATTGCATTCTAGCTGCAAAAATTATTACTGTACAATCAAATCTTATGAACTAAGCTAGCACCTTATTTACAAAGCCTTACCTGTTAATATTTTTGTACCAGTCGGTTTTCTCATCGAAAACCCATTGTTTAATCTGGAAGGAAATAATTCTTCACAAACCTACCTGCGTAGGTGCAAACAAGAGGTAACAAACGACATATTTTCAGACCCGCCGTTGACTGTATCAAGGCGTAATCGCTACTAGCGAATTACTTTTTGCCTACACACATTTGCATACGTTCGCCTTCTCAACAAACCAACGACAAATCAGTACCCTAAATGGTATCAGCAAAATTCGTTTGATTCACTAAATTACCAAGCTAAAAAGTTTTTTGCTGCCAAATTATCATTGTATAAAATCTATATATTCAAGTCCTAAGGAATCAGGCTTGTAATTCAACTAGAAAACATTGCATCTCCGTGGAGGTCTGATGTGCTACGCATTTCTCTGCATCATTCCTTTGTTTAATCAGTTAACTGTCTTTGCACCATTATTGCCTAAATGCGCGCAATAGATAACAAACAACTTATTTGCACAATTAACACAACAGTTCAAACTATCGCGTTACCATTCTTATGTGTAAATTCCTGAAGGATACTCACAGGTCCGTACATCCAACCGACAAGAAGCAAAATTTAAGGTTGTGTGGAAAGTGCATTCGGATATTGAGGTATTCTTTTTTTGTTTTTTTTATGATCACTATCCCAGTATTCATTAGGGCTTTGAAAGAAATTACTTTTGGTCGATGGTAGATAACCCATTCTTCAACATTCTTATTTCAGCGAAGTTTCATTTCGATAACATTACAAATGGCATACCCTTAAATAATCCTGACAGTTATTATCGCGAATGTTTTTTTTTCCTTGTTTTATAGGTATTATGAGGACACTTGCGCAGTCCTGTGTTTTCCTGGCAGTACTCGAGTTTTTCCTGCAAGGTCAGCCATGTTTCCCTCTGTTACTTTTCTACTATCCAGCAAATTCAAAAACCTCAGTTAGAAATCGAAAAAAGATTGGAATGAGCAATGAGTTGTTTGGTTTTTGTTTAAAAAATTTCATTTCTGTTAAAAATTGTCATAAAATTTTTATTTCAAACAATTTCAAGGGAATAATTCATTGATTAAAGTTATGACAATGTGACTATTGTTGCCAGAATTGGATTTTTTGAGATAAAAAAGATTGTCTCTGCTTCATGCCTCGTGCTACGTCATATGCCTCCTGCTACGTCATCATTGCACGCTTCAAATCTAAAAAATGTAACAGGAACGGAGAGAAAAGGTTTTGTTTTCCAAAATTACTATTATTAAAGGGTTCTACTTTTTATCTGGAACTTAAAAAAATAAGCTTGATTGGGACTTTAATAATGAATTCAACTTTGCAAGCGCTTGCACTTGGAGGAAAAGTCCACTCGCACACACAATTATCCATACATTCCAGATTTTAAAACAGGGATTTTCTCAAACAAGCATCCACGCTATAGAAGGAACTCTTCCATAACAAAAACTATAACAGTAACAAAAACGTATGATTCATAAGTTATTGTTATTCATTTCTTGTGTTGCATGAAAACCTTAAACACCTAAATAGTCCGCTTATTTCATGTTATTTCTCTTTGGAGGATGAGCGACAACTGAAGGTGAGAATCGCCTTCCACAAACCCTTTTATAGCACGGATCCTTGTTTAAGGCTTTGATTTAATGTCTCAAGACGATCAGCAGCAAGAGGTCGCGTGTTTAGAGCTTAACCAGCCCTGAATACATCCTTTTGCTAATGCAGATTTTTACTCGTGCCAGTCCTTTGTGGGGGCAAGCTAGCGTTGCTCGGCCACGTTTTCTCTTATTACTTCAACAAGTTTTTTTACTTTTTGCCCCCACAGACGGCTGGAACGGGTAAAAGTCTGGATTAGCAAAGTGGCCTTTATTTCTCCAACAATCACGAGTCATTTTCACACAGCTGCTGAAATTTTTCAATACTGCAGAGGTGGCAGCATTGGAGGTCAAATATGGTCATGTGATTTTTAAAACCAAAGATGAATTCGCTTGCAAAACCCATTTCTTTGGTGCGCTGCCAAAGTTTAGCTCTAAAGACGTCCACATTCAGCTGACCGTGCGCAACAGGGATAACCTTGGACCGACTTACCAAGCAGCAGTGGCCTGGGTCGAGAACATCAGTGAAGAACAGTTTACAGCCTGCGTGCGCACTTCAGGACCGTGTTGTAAAAGTAGCAACCTGGGATATCGGGAGATTGTGATTCCTTATTTGGCGTATATTGGAACTCCTAGTTATGGAACGACCGGGACTGTTTTTATTCCCATGTGGACGGCTGGAACCAAATGCCTGCTTGTGCCTCTCAAGGGAAGGGTAAGTAGATTTTAACAGGTTTTTTCTCTATGACAGGGATGAGAAGCAGCTTTTTCTCTACATATTTTTGATTGGGAAACGCTAAACTGCCATTGTCCTCGGACCTAGAGTATGCTGTTGACATTCAATGGAGGGGTCAGTGATTTTTGTAAAAATTATTTCCCCGAGTAAGGGGCAGGCTGCTTTGCATTGTTTCTTTAAAGTATATATGACAGAAAATAATTTGTTATCTCAGTGGATAGACCATAAAAAAAATGCCAAAATCTTTTATGGTTTTCGATAGAAATTTTGTTGCACAACTTTTGGTTTTTGATGAAAAAAACTTCATCAATTCGTAAATTCCCATTAAGAGTCTGGAACTCAGCTTGTTGCTATGACAACAAATATTAAAAGTTGTCCAAAAGAAAAAATCGAGACACATCATCAGTCCAAGTTTGGCTAAAATTCACCCAAAGGTTTTAAATGGATTTGGAGCAAACTTCAAAATATTGAAAATTTGCCTGCAATCCATGTGACGTTTAAAAACCATGAAAGACTTTGACAATTATTTTATCGCTATTCCCCGGTTAGCAAGGTCTGTCCACTAAAATAACAGGGTATCTTCTGTCACATACACTTTGAATGGAAACCTGTTACTGAAAACGTTGTTTGTTTTATTTTTCCCCTTTGGCTTTAGGGTTCGTAAGTACAACCACTACAAGATTACTAAAGTAATAAAGAAAAGTAAGAGGCCAAAACCTACTGAACGACATACTTTGCTATTTTCAGTCATTTAAAATCATTCCACGCGTTTATGCCACGGCTGTTCACACAGTAACACAGAACAAGTACGATGCAGCTAGTGTGTGGGTGGAAGATGTAAGCCTTGTGTCCTTCAAACTTTGTCTGAGAGAACTCAAGAACTACGATGGAGATCATGAGCATGTTAAAGTTGTAAGCACCCAAATCAACAATAGTTACAAACTTTATCTGGCGCTGAAGCTCGCATTGGTTTGAAATTAAAAACAACTTAAAACGAGCCGATGGTGAAAGTCCGAAGTTCCGAATTCAATTAGGCAAAGAAAAAGCTTAATCAACTGTCGTCAAATATACAAAATTGGGATAAGTAGTACATTAATTTGCTTGTGTTTAAGAATCTCGGTCGTGTTGTGACAACAAAAGGCATGCAAGAGTTTCTTGCAGAACAATGGAACGATGAAGTGTCTGACTTTGTTTTGTTTAAACATAAAATTTAGTCGCAATGCCGTCTACAGCAACACTTGGGGTCGGAACTCTTGCAGTCTTGATGGTAACATATGTGTAGTTAGCACTGTAAGCTTCAGCGAGTTCTCTTTAACTTCCAGATTTCATGTTCAAACGCTGAGTTTCATCTGAAAGAAACTCTGACGTTGTGAAGTATTCTAGCTGCAATTAATAAACTATTCTAAGTTTTGGTATGTCGTAAGGGAAAATTGGTCAGAGCCCCGAGCTTTTAATAGTTATCCAATTACTGGAGCGTCATTGAAAAAAAGGTGAAAACAAATATCGTTTGATAATTCCCTCTTTGCTTTTAGCATTTAGTTTGGTTCTTGTTAGTAAAAAGAGCGCCTAAAATTTTCATTTAATTACATCATATGACGTCAACCAATGGGCCTTTTCAACTTCTTAGGATGACGTCATACCGACAACAATGAACCAGATTGTGATTGGTACTAATCCTAGAATTGCATAAATGGAACTCAGAAACTCGCCATTATTGTTTCATAACCAACTTTTTGGGAACTTTTGTAGAGGTTTTACAAGGATAAGTTGGTGGATGAAAGTTATTTGAATAAGTTCAATGTTCGATTGTAAGACAGAAGCTTGCTATTCTTTCCTTTCTTGTGAGCAGTTATTTTTGTATTTGTGTTTCAGAACTGGCTGGCCCTGGAAGGCGTTCCGCGTGAATGGAAGCCGTTTTTACCAGTTTCCAGCTCAATATTGATGACAAACATGAAGCCGCTGACCAAGCTCACGCGTCATAGTTTTTGTAAAGTAAGACACTTTAACTATCCTTATTTACCTGCTACCATTATTTCCACCACCACCAATATCATCCTAATTAGCCTTGGTTAAAAACCTTCTCATGTATTATTCTATTGACCTCTTTAAGGCATGAGCCCGAAAAATGGTCACGATATAGAAGAAACAACTTACTTATTTAAGTTTTCAGCAACAATTTTGGTTTTTGAAAGGCGGCTACAAACTACTATGTTGAAATTAAATACCATTCCACAATTGCTATAGAAAGAAAACTATACAGGTCATGTTAACATGGAAAGGGTTTTACGTTGATTTTCCTGCGCAAGATAGCTGCAAGACGTCATTAATACAACGGTTCCCTTTTCATCTCTTTTCTTTTTTGGCTTGATACATACCTTTTGTGTTTGTTGGTCACTTTATTGTAAATTTATACTTTGTTTTAAACGCGGTTTTGACAACCCATTACTTATCTTTACTTAGAGTATAAACTTCAGCTCCCCTTTCTACGAACCACCTTACGTCATCACGACTGCAAGTCACGTGACGAAGGGAAATCGCATATTGCCCGAAGAAAACGCCATAACTGAATGGGTTGAGGTAGGAACGTCAATTCTGATTAAAAACGTATTGCCGAGTTTACCTGACGTTATAGCGGCCATGTTGGTGCCCTTATTTTTTTTGTCTAGGACACTAACATGACTAGCATGGCCGCTTTGCGTTTTGCTCTTTAGCGAGAGTGAAAACCAGGATGTAAAATGTCGTCAGCAATTACAGATTTAAGATAATTATAATGGCTAATAGCTGTCTTTAATTCTCTACCTTCAGCAGGAATTTCATTTTCGTTCATGTTTATTTCTTGCACTTTTTTTGTCACAAGTGTTTTTGTAATGTAGTTGTTTATTACGTTCAAGATTGCTAAATTCTGGAGGCTCTCAGGATGTTTATGTTTTAAATCTATTTTAACCTTTGGGCGTTTATTGCTTTCTATTATCTTTCCAGGAAGTAACAGAAAAAAAGTTGCAAATATGTGCAAAAGATATTCGACCGTACAAAGGACACCACGATCCTTTCACGATCAGTTTTATGACCATTGGATGTGAGTATTGCTTTCTTGTTAGAAATAATTTATCTGAAGCCCTGGCGAATCCAAATTAGTTCTTTTAAGAACAAAGGTATAAAAACATTTAATGTTAAAACATGGTTACAGCGATGACTTTAAGTGCGTTTATTGCTCAAAATGAAGCAAAAGTGACGTAAATCTTATAATACATAGGCACACTAAGTCCTCGCATTTACATCACAAACTCTTATCAACAGATTTTAAGTTTTGTTAAATCTCTGAATTCAATCTCCAGTTTTTCAAATCTTTGGGAGTTTAACGCTGTAGATAATGGCAAAAAGTACTTAGCTGGTTTTACTATGTGTTTTGATCAGGGTAGTTGTAACTTTGAGTAGTCGTAAAACGGAGGACTGACAGAGGGAGGGGGTAAAGGGTGCACCGTCGGCTTCCATAGATAACAGCACTCTCTGAGAGCTGAAGGAACTACCGACTTTTAATAACGGTACCTTAACCTTTTGGAATAATATCGTAGTCACGTCGAATGATAGCATTCACTGATGAGAGAATGCTCGCCAGTTTCCTTATACAGAGGCTGTACGTCTTCAAAGCTTAGTATTTTCTCAGTGATCAGCTAGAGGAGAAGGAGGGCGGAGAGGGGGTGTGTTAATCTTGTCGACTTGTATTCATTCTCTGCCTGGACTAAAACTTGGATATTAATTGCGTTTTGCCATCCTTAATCCTTCATTTGTAACGTTTTACCATTCTTGTATCTCCACCGACTTGTGGTTTTCTGCAGATCTCCATCCATGCCTAAAAATTAAATGCAGTTACCACGCCCAATGTGTCGCTTACGGTCCAAAAGAAGCACGTTGCGAGTGCAAAACGAAATGTCCTTCTTACGAAGACTTTCTCTGTGCAAGTGACAGAAAAACATACAAGAACACCTGTTTTTTCTACCTTGCTATTTGTCAGACTCGAGGAAATTTGACTGTGGTGCACAAAGGCAGTTGTGTCGGTGAGTGGTATCTTTTAATTTCGCTTGCATGAAGTTAATGCGGTGAAAACTGCATAGCTGGATCTTGGAATTAGATCATAAATTAGAGCAGAAATTCGGGGGTTTTTTCTGCTTTGGCGGTCAATGTTCGTGAAATCAAACTTTGTCTAAGCTATTGTTTCAACGCATAAATGTTAAACTTTGAAACGGAACTGTTGTAATTTTAAGTTTTCGAAAACCGTCAATTGCCACTATTGGGGTAAATTGCAAATACACCTATGCATCATAAAATTTATACAAACGTGCAGCTTCTATCATCATAATTCAATTTCTCATATTAGTAAGAATGGTAATTAGTCAGAAGAAGTAATAGGTTGAACATTATTGACACCTGATTGGATTCCTTTGAGTACCAATGATTGTACTTTGAAGATAGACAAACAGTTTAACGATCGTTGGACGTTGCTACAAAATAAGGTTGCACAAAATCTGAACAATAGGCCAGGTCTGGGCTTGAGCCCGCTATGCTTGTCAGCAGATGGCCTAAGCTTGCACTCGATCCTTTGGATTGCTCAAGTTGACGGTTTGCCGTTATAAATTCTGGAGTGCTTAAACTAAATTCAACAACATCTTTTTTTGTTTCATGTTTATATCTAGCATTCATGCTTCATCGAGGCCGTGTGACCCTACAGCTTGACAAGACTGAAGTACAGTGTAAGCCAGTATCAATTAAGGGAGCTGAGTTCACTTTGGGAGGTCTCATCCATATTCACACCTCGATAAACTATTTCAACGAAACTGGACCTTTCGTACACGATGCCGCAGTGACCTGGGTCGAGGATGTTTCCAAATCAGGTTTTAGTGTTTGCGCTCTAAAGGCGGGAAGAAACGACCGCTTAACTCCAGACAAAGGGCTCACTTTTGTGGATTACATTGCGTGTCAGGGTGCGCCAACTGGTAGTATAGCCGGCGAGGTCAATATAACACAGTGGTGGGAGGGTACCACGTGTAAAATTGTAGATATTCCAAAAGTAAGTGCAATGGTAAATACCTTGGGGGAAGGGGAGAAGATATTATATTGTACACTGTGATGGAAAGGTAATGAAGTAAAGTTAAAGAGTTTCCCAAAGCAAGAACAAGGTGCACTTCTTTGAATAAAGGTCAGGGGAGAGGAAAGGGAAGGGAAAGAGTTCATTGACATTTTGCAACGTTTTCTAAGTTTGTGTTGCAGCATTGTTCCGCCAAAATTTAACGATACAATTTTTTCCATGAAAAAGTAAAAATGGTAATCCGACTTTACATGTTTACTTCATTCACACAAATACTTGGAAAGTATAACGTTTGTTCTCAAAACTTGCTAAACTGGATTTTTAAGGTAACTGCCTAACGCGATGACTAACTAAACACTCGACAAAATACAATTTACTCAAAAATCCTCCACAAAAAAAAACTGTTCGCGCACAAACTTCCTGATGGTTATTTCTAGGATATTGAATTACCGCCTGTTAGGTTCGGGTGTTTACATTCATCAGTGCAACAGTACGAGCTACATAACTTGGATGGGGTTGATGTCCCCAGGATTTACTTGAAACAAACAATGTTGTTATTTATTGAGGATTTTGAAATAATTACGCTAATCCAGAATGAGATTTATAGATTTCAGCCCATGCTCTCTAAGTTGTTATCATGTCCAAAATAAACTTGAATCATCAATAAGAAGAAGGACTTTAAACTCGTAGCTTGGTGTTTGAACTTTTTCAGGGTCGCTTCAGTTCTGCTCCACAGGTACTTGTGTCTGCCGAGCATATAGCCAGCGGCATGAAACACGACGCAGCAACTGTTTGGGTTGAAGACGTCACTGCAACACGATTCAAACTTTGCCTCAGGGAACTTCAAGATTTTGATGGTCTGCACAAAAACATACACGTGGTAAGCAATAATGTTAACCAACGTATTTACCCGACCCAAATCTTGACTGCTTTAGTTCTATTATTTCTTAAGAAGACTCTTTTCCAGTGGTCAACTTGTACAATGTTAACCATCGACGTCATCATCACCATCATCATATAATCACGGCAACGACCAACGTCGTCATCAAATATATGATTGATGATTGTTATGATGACCATGAGTACAGTAGTAGTTTGTAGTCATGGGAACATTTCCTCATCCCTCTAGCTCCTGCTAAACAGTTGTTTGTTTTCTCTGTATAGGATTGGATGGCGTACGAGGAATTGCCAAAGTCCCTGTTGGCTGAACGTAGGGTCTTGACATTTCCTAACACTAAAGCCCCACTAGATCGTAACCACCACGCGTTTTGTCAAGAGATGGTCTTTAGTAGTAATCGCACCATGGCCCCCACGGTAATCGTCGCTGCCAGTCACCGCACTGGGTTGGGAAAACTGGAACCTAACTACAACAGCATCGTAGCCTGGGTCGAGGTAAAATGCCACCTTTCATTCTATGAGACTTGTTCTTGCACAGTTGATAAAGTGGTTAGTTTCTAGCAATATTTCGCGTTCTCAGGAAGCCCTTAATAAGGCTCGAATTTCTCGGTTAAACTAGTTCTGGACTTTCTGATGCTTAGTTTCTAGACTTTAATGTGCTCCTCTCGCATTTTGACTTTTATAAACACAGGAGATAACAAGATCGTTCTGCCGGATCTGTATCAAGGAACTGCATACTCCAAAAGGAACCTACGACCCTGTGTCTGTGGCTGTATTGACAATTGGTCACTAGCTTCCGCTGCTACTAAGACTGCATAGGACAAATGCTGTACTCAATATAAGATTCAATACTTGTTTTGTCTACACTAACTAAAATAAAACTTTGAAATATTCCAGTTCTTTGTGTTGAGTTACTTCCATTTTTTGATAGTGAGGGTATTCAAGTGCTGGTTAAATGAGACTAATCCCTCGACTGATCAAGATGCCCGACTGACAATTCGCCAGAAAGTCATTAATTGTTCACTTGGAAGTTCAACAATCTAGAGTAACGCTTTGTTTGGGACCAACAAAAGAAAATTCCAGGTTTTTTTCATTTGAACTTGTTCAACAACCAGTAAAGTTGATCATTTTTTGATCTAGGGTCCTATTTTTTTTATGTGCGGGGAAGGGGGCATTGTCAACCACGCTGCGCAGAAAGAGAACAGATATTCGGAACCCTGACCAACAAGAACGGGAACGAACTAAATTAAGCGAATAGTTGCTCCCTGAAATACGACGAGCTTGCCATCAGCAAGCTGTTGCAAATTGACTTCAAAATTCATTTACGATCAAAAAGGGAATTATAAATTTTCTTTTAAGAAAAACGTAGAAAATATTGAAAAAGTTTAGAAAGAGAGCGGAGAAAATACATAAAAATTATCACCATAGGAATAAATTCGAGATTTCTTTTTAAAATAATTGTTGTCGACGTTCCTATCGTCAGGTTCCCAAAATTACCGTAGCAACTGACATCCATAATTTCTGTTATATTAACCAATCAGAAGTCATGCTTTGTTTAGATAGGCCGCCTGCATCTTTTCCGCTACGTTTTAATGCCAATAAACTTGAGCATTTAATATTTTTAGCATTTTGTAAATTCGTCCAAATGGTTTTAGAGATTAAATTTTTTTGCTTTCAGTTTTATAAGTTGGTTATTTATTGAGTTTTGGGTTATTCGTGCAGTTAATTTGGCTCATTCTCACAAAATCAGATAGAACAAGTGCTTGAAGTATTGCACTTGATCTTTTTTCCCGCTCAATATCAAAATCTCATCTTAGTTTGTTACTATACCCAAATACCTGGCTCCTATGAACCGAAAAAGTACATTGATTTATCCAGGGTCGAGCAGAAAAATCTTTATCTCTCCTAATCCTTTAACAATACTTTCCCGATCTTTCTCCTTTTTTGACAAGGCAAAGAAAGCTTGAAAATAGTCTAGTTAATCAGAAGATTTACAAAAGATTGTGTTGTTTTACTTCTAGTTTGTATTGTTTCTAGTTTTATAGATAGGACGCGTTTTAAAGTAATAATGAAAGTTAACAAACAGAATGAATAAAGCAACTCGCAGCATACCACTAAAACAGGTTCTAGGTACCGATTGATCAGAGATGCAAAAGCTCTGCCACAAACCCAAGCGCAAGAGAACTGCCACAACAAGACAATAAATAAAGCGATTCTTGACACACTGCTAGAACAAACATTCAAGAACCCAAACATGCAGAGAGCAAACAGCTTAACCACACATCCGAACGCAAGTAGACAACATTTTTTCCATATACTTCAGCGCAAAATAATACAATTCAAAAATAGGCGCAGATAATAAAGCCGCCAAAAAACTCTGTCATTATAAAGCACCAGAAAACAACGAGCAAAACAAACAGGATGGTTAAAGCTGCCCAAAGCATACCACACGGATTCTCGGGAACAATAAAAAAGAGAGAAACGATTTTTTTGTACACCTGAACAACAAAACCACTCGCAACCCACAACGAAGACTTGCGTTTTAAGAACTCCATCAGAAGATAACAGTTTCACCGCACACCCAAGCGCAAGAAAATAACCTGTAAACAAATTAAATGGATTGAAAACCCACTACGCACCACTAGGACATACACTCGACAACTCGAAAAAAATGCGATGAATAAAGACCACTGCAACATGAACTGCTAGAAACTCGATCATCGATCCTAGAGCGTTTACGCACACCCAGGACCAGACAACAACCAAAACACAGATGTAATGGTTAAAGCCACCGACAAAAGACCACTAAGACATACACTCAAAAACCCGATCTGCAGAGAGCTGTCAACCACAAAAGCACCTCAACAGGAAATTGGACCAAGTCCTTTATGTCAGATTCTACTGTTCTGTATATAAACCAAGATGAAAACAATAGAAAATATTAATAGGTCACATCAAAAATTCTTACTCGTTATTTTAATATTCATATCATATAGATACTGATGAAATACCAGGGCTTTCCTTTTTACTAAAAAATTATATTTTCTTCGTGAAGATACTGATTTTATTTTTCATGTATGAGAATATTGGT
>JAOBRD020720254.1:0-14344 GCA_027575215.2 Hydrozoanthus sils
GGGGTATTTACGTTTTATAGCTAAAGTTTGAGTATGGAAGTGTAAAAAAACTTAATCTGTAAGAAAAATGGAAAGTAAAATCACAAAAATCCTCATTAAAAAATTCTGTGAAAAGGTGCGTGGCCCTCCCCTTGAATAGCTTTACAAAGAACTATGACCCTCCTCCTTTTGATGCTCACTTTCACTGATGACCCTCCCCTCTAAGGCCCAAGCCCTCCCCCCTAATATATATACTGATATAATGTTAACGAATCTAACTTGCAAATGATCTTACTGCGCATTTTTCTGCTGACTGCAAAGCCGATGTTTATTTATTACGCGACGCAACTTTTCGTGCAATTTGTTTCGCTACGGCCGTTGCATGGCGTAGCAGACATCATTGCCGAAAGGCCCGAAAGTTCCAGTTCTACTTTTCGCCATGATTTTATAGTTACAAATCTCAAGTCGATGGCTGCAGGAGCAATTGCGCCATGTATACTGAACATCCCCTTTGCAACTCGTCTCGCAACGGTTGCACGAAAAACTGCTTCATGTAAGATCAGCTTAAGAAAATAATTATTTTGTCTTTTCCGGGGGATATATTACAAAGCCTTACCTGCCAGTGATGAACTTAACCTTTCTTGTTTCCTTTTCGATCGTACATGCCTGGCTCCCTTTTTTTCATTTTATTTTTTATTAATTTTTTTGCCAGATCAATACAACACAATACAGCAATATGTTACAATACCATATAAAACAAGAAAACTAAACAAGAATACAAAAGTGGCGGATAACCCTCAATCGCAGCCGAGTAGTCAATTTTTATTCCTCCACTGGATTTGAATATCGTTTTGTAGGGCTTTAATGCAAGAAGCTTCGAGAGTATATATATACATATATAGCCAGATAAATTGCTTTATGTTGCTCAGTCATTTATCATACTTGAACTAGCGGTTATATACAATAAGACCTTAACGGTTTTCAATTCAACTATTCAATTTATTTTTCTCATATTTTGATTTTTGGAAGTTTTACGGAAAATGCAAAGAATTTGGCAGTTGAGCCATCAATTGCACTTTTCAGTAACATTGACAATCGTGCAGCTAATATATGCAGATAATATATTTCTCTAACTACTTTAGCTATACCAGCTGCATTCGACTGATTAGATAAAATATTTTGGGTTTTATCATTAATTGCATCTCCATTTAAAGTACTAGTGACTCTCTGGTCCACTAGAGTTAGAGAGGTTGGCAACTTAGCTTAAAAAGAACAATAAAATAACGACTAGTTTGTATCCTGTTTGGTTGAAACTAAAAATTTGTTCAGCTACAAACAGATAACGAGTTATAGCAAAAGGGCCTCATACAGTTACGTTTTTTTGGTAGGGAAACGACTGTCCCCTCAAAGCATGTGTCAGTTATATCCGGCAATATACATGCATGCATGTCGCATATCAATCCATTGAAACAACTTTTATTAATAACAAAACCGCAATTAACTTGACAAACACGTTCAGGAACATTTTCTATCCGTCCTGTTAATCAGTGGTAATTTAACTTCGCTGTTAAAGCAGCCGATAAAATCTATTAAGAAAGGGAGAGAATTTGCAAACTTTTTTTAAAAGCTGATGCAAAATCAGAACAACCCAATCGATCTTCAATTCAGTGAAGTTTCATTCAAAATTTGCAACAAAGAAGCAGCAAGAAATTGTTATAAAGTCACTTGTCACAAACTCGCCATTTATAGGAGAATTGACAGTTTGGTGTGGCCGGCTGCTGACGTCTATTGTCTCTGTTACCTGTAAGGTCTTATGTTTTCAAAAATTATGTTTGAAACAAGATTATCAAGAACAGTTTGAAGCTTTTGATTGTCGAAGAATAAAAACATTACGCGCCCGTGCAAAATCTCATTGCTACTTGTAAGAACTGATAAAAAATGTAATCACCAATGTATCGCTAATGTTATAGAAAACTGATTTAACTTAAAAGTGAAACAGGGTTTCAGGATTAGTAAGTAACTCAATATCATGTAACGGACTTTTGACAACAGTTTTTCGTTTCAGCAAGTAATTTTCCATTGCCTCAAACACATTTGCATCTTGGATATTTAAGAAATAAAGTGTAAGGGGTAAAAAAATTTAATTCTGTCATTTTTTTCTTTTTGATAAATTAAAGCTTTTGATGCTCGAGCCCGACTTCGGTCGATTTGAAAGAATCATCAATCTTTTGACCTTTTTAAAGCCAGAAGTTTTATTATTTTTCTCTAAGTTGTTATTCATTACACCTTTTAAAGTAACTGTCAATTTTTTAGCCTTGCTGTGATAACCTGATCGTAAAATTTGCTCAGTGCAATGTTTTCCTGCGGTCATTTATACTTACTAACACAATTTTGTATTGCTGATACTGAATCGACTAAAAAATTCATTGCCTTCAGCAAGAACTCTATCTATTAGTCCTATTATCGTCTTGTTGTCGACTCTTTTACAAATTTATATAACTTTTACCACCCTTTTCAATTTTGCCGCTAGACCTGGGGACTGCAGCCTCCAATAATTTCTCGATATACCATTTAATAAACAACCTGGAGTTATGACATATGCGGAAACCATCGCAGTGATCATAATATATCGCTCTTAGTCCCAGAGAACGGAAACCGCATTCGTGCTTATCAAGCCGTGTCTGTCGCCATCGATCTCTCAAATTACACTTAGTCAGTACCCCAAATTGACTTTCGGCACGAAAATTGTTAACTGGCCTAGTTTCACCAACATTGAAACTCACATATGTAAGCTACAGCAATCTTATCATTTTCCGTATCTCACAACATGTTCCGGGTCAGTACTAGAGAACACTTACCTTTCTTGACTTGGGGAGCGCTTGTTATTGTTGGAATTTCCTATAAGATAGCAAAGAAATGCCAACTGAACCCGTTTTTTTCTATTTAAACTCAGTTATAAACTACTACAACAAGTAACATACCCCAATGACACAGAGTGAAAATGATAGGACACCAAAGAGCACCATCCTAACTCAACTCTCTTCTCCTCTGTTCAGTGTACTTCTCAACACCATATTATTTTGCTAACCAACTAGTTACTTTCGAATTCAAATGACCATTTCAGCCAGCTGTTAAACTAATCCGTTCGTCGAATTCATTTGACATTAGATAAACAGTAGAAGATTAACCCTTTTAAAATGTGACGTGCGATCTCAGCGCAAACAGGGTTTCATTATTTAAACAATTCTAATTCTGTTCCTTCACAATGAATATCTAAGCGGCCTATATTAAAAGTTCGTCAGCTCTTTATGTACTCAAGTGTCAAATTGGCTAGCGCTCTCTTAATGCTTAATTCATCATATACCACAGGAAGCCAGCAGGAAATATAGGCTTTATTCTATATTTCAAATAAAGGCGCACAGTTCTAAAGCGACTTCGAGCTTCATTTGAACAAAGATTTCAAAAATTAAATTATGTTTTGTTTATGTGATAGCAATCAAGGCAACCCTCGAGCAGCCAGCTATAAAATTACATTTTTAAAAAAAAAGTAAGCTGCGAGTCAAACCAAAGTTTGTTTTTATAATTGCTTCGGCAAAGGAGATAAAACGATTGCTTTTGAATTGCCATGGGCAACGATCACTGTATAAGCAGCTGAATCAGTTGTAAAACTCACCTGACCTTGTGTGAATTTCATTTCTGCCCCCCCCCTCTAATGGCCGATTCTTTAATTTTTGGGGAACAGAGTCGTTCTCAAAACTAGCCGGCTGGTGACCGAATGAGCCGCCTCTTTCAAGTGATTTAGACGCTTTGTTAACAAGATTCTGGCTCAACGGCGAAAAAAGCGCAGTCAGGTTCTAAAAAAAATATGGCAAGCTCCAAAATCACTGCAAAGACCCAAAAAATTCTGTTAGTAATTACTGTAATTAAGAGTTGGAGAAGTTACTTTTTGTTTTGTAGATATCGAACACATATTGTGTTTCTGTGTTCGATATCACAGCACTGTTTACGGGGGATGACAGCCCTAAGAAAGGCTGTTTCAGCAATAGCGTTTTCGTTTCGCGAACCTCCCGACTTTTCACAGCGTTCCCGAAAATTTTCAACTGCTCCCTGACTTTAGTTATGATTCCCGAAATTTCACCATACCTAGCGGATGCTGGCTGCCTCACTTTTAGGAGGAACTCCCGCAGAATTGTCTCGATCTTCCGATTCCCGGTTTTTTCTCGTCATTCCCGAGATTTCGGTGTAAAACTTCCGAAACAGCAGTTCTTAGGAATGTCATCCCTCCCCTACTGTTTGTTGTATTTGGTGGCTTTGAGGCACTGCGATCTCAGTGGAGTTTACAAGACACTGCATGTCTCAGAAACCCCAACTCTGGGTGCAGCTAAAGCGCGTAATCTCGCTACATTGGCCTCCAGTCGCCTACAGTGAAGCAATAACTTTCTCTTCTTAAACATTTTGAGACTCCTGTTAACAAGATTGTGCATGGCTCCACGGTGAAATAGCTGGTGAGAAGGCCAACTCCAGGTCCTTGATTCGGCGCGATTTAGAGCGACTTATTGCGACCGTAAGGCGATTTAAGGGAATTCGGTAAGAAATGATCGCGATTTAAGGCGACCTAAGGCAATTTAACGTTTTAGAATACTTAAAGTTTGCCAAACTTCGGCCGTTCGGATTCGCGTTGTCAATTTCGCCTTTGTCCGTAGAGGACACAGAAATTTAAACCAATCAAAAGAAAGACAAAAAGCTTACCCCAACCTTACTTCAACCAATCACAAACCTTGTTTAATTCCTCTACACGAAGAATTAGAAAGACCCTCAATTTCATACCGTCAAAATAACAAGAAGTGTATAAGTCCACGAAGTTGAGTAATTATCCTTGTTTATATGTTATAAATAACCTCGAATTTTCACTAATATTTGAGTGCAGGTAAAAATATACATTTTAAAATATATGCTAAAAATAGTGACAATTTTCATATCATCAGCGTGAACAATGTTGCTACAACGCGTCTCGCCTTAGTCCATCTAATATGGTGCCACGAAGTAAAGGGATAAGTCGATTTTAAAACATCCGTAACTGCTAGAGTTTTCAATAGAAACTCTATTAGTTACAGATGTTTTAAAGTCGATTTTGGATGGACTGAAGCGAGACGCACGTGTTCTGTTACGTAATATTGTTGGTCTCAGTTTGGAGGGGACGCTTTAGCGGGAAAAATTCAAAATTCTGCACGCCGTATCTTGGCGTACTTTCATCGTATACTTCTCAAGCTTGGCAAACCAAAGTTTTTTTTCAAATTCATTTTCAAATTCAGTGATTTTTCGTGACTTTTGACTGTGTAAACCTTGTGATGTTTCCTGAAATCAACAATGACGGATATATTTGTTGCTGATAAGATAACTTCAAGTTTTTTCAGTTTTTCATTTCACTAAAAGGGGGGTGTGAGTCCTGTTAAACTGCTGCAACACAATAATGATAAACTAAAAATAATACTAAACACTACTGTTCATAATGGAATCTGATGACGAAGAAAAAGGTAGGTAAATAATGGTGAAAGGGACGATACTGACTTGATATGCTCAGGTATAGAGTTCCAAATTTTGGTGCAGAGAAGGAAACGCCCTCTCGCCATAGTAGGCTGTGCTAGGACGATGGCAGATTTTGCAGAAGAGCGAAGTGTACGGGTAGGACGGCGAAGCTTAACAAAATCAGATAGGTAGCATGGAGCTTGGTTGTGGAGTGACTTATAAGTAAGGAGAAGGATTATAAATTCCAATCTTAAGGCAGGTATAGGTAGCCGGTGGAGGTCCCGGAGAATAGGTGTTAAAGGTCAAGTAGACTAGCTCCCACGGTAAACTCCAGAAATATTGCGATCTGCAATCAGTGCGAACTACAGTCAAACTTCTCTAAAACGGACGCCTTTGGGACCAGCCTAGATTGTCTGTATTAGAGGTGTGTCCGTCTTATTGAGAATCAAATATAGTAAATGACTAAGAAAACGCACATCATAGCCTGCAAGTTTCGCTCGCCGAGTTCGCCGCTCGCTTCCCAGTCTCAGGCGAGCCGGCTCGCAGGCTACGCACGTCAGGGACCAAGGTTTGGTGTCTGTTTTATAGGTGCTCGACTGTATGAGGAAAGACTTCAGTGTATTCTGGGAAGGCATTTTTGTTGTCAACTAAACGCATGCGTATTCAGTAAGTAGCTCTTACGATGGGAGATCGACTCAAAACCAAACGTTTCTCTAAGCAAAAAATATCCAAAAATAGACGCAGTCATTCTGTAGAGACATGTAGGCATTTATTGGAATGTTCTTAGTTCGAACTACATTACGTGAAAGTTCATTACAGGTTCAGTTGCAATGAGCAAAGTTTCTGCTATATAGTTAACCCTTTCGGTCCCAGTGCGTCATCAACATTTAACTTCTCTTTACAAAACGTAAACAAAATAAGACATTTGGTAATGGGAATTCACTAATCAAATAAAATGAAATGTGGAGATGAAAAGCAAATTTTCCCAAACTTGTTCCATTAAGGGTAAGTATCCTAGTTGGGAGAATTTACTAGTACAATCAGGGCTGTGAGGGTTAAATGTTATTATTAACAAGATCAGTCTTTCTATGACTATAACAGTAAAAACTTTGCAACAATGGCCGGTTTTCTGCTTAAAAAGGAAAACTTATCACAGTTTACAACAAATCTAAGCAAAGACTGATAAAAAATCTATACAAGAAATGCAAGTAATAAATACTTCGAAGAAGTTACAGTCGCATTTCCAGAATGCATAAAAAGCAATATTAGGGAGATTAAGCAGCGAGGGCGCAAAGGCCGACGGCAAAGATCAGTAGTGAATGCAACAGCTACACGTTTGGAGTTCTTGCCACCTGAACGCCGTGGTTTTCAAAATTTAAACGCGAAATATCAATTTTGGAATTTTTACTTCTACGGGAGCGACCAACAAAATTTCCTCAATCTCTTTTTATCCTTTTGAAGGGCATTTTAGTCTGTTTCTGTTCAAAAAACGTAACTAGAATAAAAGGGAAGGTAAACGAACCAAGCATGGTCAAAATAGGCAAACCAGAAAGGTGTTTTTGTGAGCCGTTATCGTCCTCGTTGATTCAACTTGGACCCGCACTATAAAAGGGTCTGGACCAGGCGCTCGTCACCTTCAGTTGTCACTCAACCTCCGAAGAGACATTGTATGAAATAAACGGACCACTCAAGTATAAAATTGTTTCATGTAACATGTGAATTGAATATCTAATAACAGTTTTTATTGCTCTCTATTTCAAACAGAGGGATATTATAACGAAACATAATGTACTACAGTAGTAAAACGGAATGCTGGCATTGAATGCGCGAAGTTTCGACGAGACACGTGTTATGCTCTTATGAGCGAAACTTGTAGGAGTTGTGACAACTTCGCTGAATAAAATACAAAATTTCCCTGGAATTTTGATGAGTTTTCTTATAAAACGATAAACGAAACGAAACGAACTTAACTTACGTTTCTTTTTACCACTACTGTATGGAAGAAAAAATTATGAATGTTTAAACTTTAGCGAAAATGAGCTTCTTTACTTCAATCGCTGAGAGAGAAGTTGAAACGCCGCTTGGTCCAAAATTTGAATTTTGAAAGATGTCAGATACGGGAGGAGCTTTTATAGCGCGGGTCCTTGTTTAAGTTGATTCAGCTCCTTAAAAGGGAGTAATTTTTTTCCTAAAAAGTGAAGTTTATGTACTTCAAGTACTGTTTTATCCTAGGAGTCTTTTACAAAACACGTCAGTTGCCGGCGTTCTCGTTTTGCAATGAATGTTTAGAGTAACTAAACACCAACGTATTTACTTGAAGTGAGCTTTTGAAATGTTTCCACAACAAGTGGATTTAATTTTAGTTTTTCATCTTATGTGCTGTAGATATGCACTTTCTTTGAACCTCATCCTGCTTCCTTCCCAACTGTTCATACCAAGTTGTAGTCCACTGCTTTACAACTTATCACTGATTAAATGTCCTCCCTTAACCAACTTTTCGCAAGGAAGCATAATTAGATGTTGACTACATAAATATTTATTGTCTATGTTCTGAAGTTAAGGGCACAGCCTTAGGATCCTCATAAGAAGTAAGGCGTGGTTGTACGAGGAGGAATGACTCTCTCGCTGTCGGGAACTGCTTTAAAAAGCTTTGGCTCTCGGTTCTCCGCATCTGTGAAGGCCAAAATGGAGGCGATATTTCCACAGCGATAGCAATAGTTTGGAGCGGACCAGACTGTAACAAGCTTCTCATCGAACATGTACTTGATACCTTCGTGGACCAACTGGTGCGCACGGCAGATTAACTTCAGGTTGTTGATATGTACAAACTAAAATGAAACGTACGTTGGTTATTGACACGAGTGCTTCAAACTCCTAATTAACATCTCTCACACTCCCCCTCCCCTCCCCCTGAGTAGAAGCACGCCATTAAGACTGCTTGTCCTTGCTTTTACCCATCCTTCATATACACCCTTAAAACGGATCTCTTCTCTCACCTCGTTTGTGACTCGTGCACCAAACAACCATCCAGCTCCTCTGGGACTGATGGCCCATGTGTCCACGTCCTCGGGGTCAGACCACACAAGATCTGTTCTGGGTTAAGGGGGACCATGTCATAAAGTCAAACATATGAAAACAATTTTGGGAGCAACTGATGAATTCTCGGTCAAAGCAGGGAATTAACCCCTCATGGAAAAAAGGGAATCTCGATAGGCAGATATGGTGAAAAACATTAGGTAACTGCTTTTGGGAGAACCAAAGGGATGGTTTGGGGAGATCCAAAGGGATGGTTTGAGAAGATCTAAAGGGATGGTTTGAAGTGAACCAAAAGGCTGATTTGGGGGAGATCAAAGGGAAGTTTGGGGTGAACCAAAGGGATGTTTTGGGGACAACCAAAGAAATGATTACAAAAAGCAAAACTTTGTAAGAGAAACAAATATACAAAATTCAGCTTAAGATGGATAGTACAGTTTCATTTCTATAAAGGATACCACAAAACGCTCCCTTGTGAGGGATTTCCATGTTGCGATCTATTGTCCGAATCTGAAAGGGAAAACACTGCTAGCAAGATGTACAGTAACATTGTGGGATATTCTTTTAGTCTATATTCAAAAGTTAAATGTTCAAAACACTCTATGGCACTAGAAGGGCAAAGGAATGTATTGTTGTTGTTGGTAGACACAATCCTCGAACCTGATCCAGAGTCTTGATGTCTGGGGACAGTCCTCCATGCACACACAACACTTGTTCATCAATAATCTTGGGGGAAAAAAGACACAATCTGATATCAGACAATGATCAAGCAACACAAGTCATCTCTAAAGCAAACTGCAACTGTTGGATTTTTAGTTTTATCAGAAGAAATGCAACTGGCAGCATCCTAGACACAACAGCTTTATTGGAAAGTGAATCATACATACTGCAGCAACAGTAAGAAGGTCAAACACTTTGCAAGTGTATCTCCATGCATTGGCATTTCCGTATTTCTGCTGGCATTCATCTGCAAGGTTAGAATAAACAAGAACTTTATCTCAATCTACAGATAAATACTTCCAAGCATTGAAATGATTGTGCTATATCATATTTAAGTAACTTTGTACTTTTTGGAAGTTATTCTCCAAAGAGGGCAACTGGGTCGTCAATGATCTGTAATCCAACCAATTTTACCACCCTCCTCAGCAAATGAAATTATAGTTCTTGCTTATATTACTACTGACAGTAGTTACCAATTTAGTAACTATAACAACTAACACTGCCACCTGGTTAGCCTTTCTGGTAAGGCACCATTCTGTCGTGCAGGAGGCCCTGGTTCAATTCCTGGTGCCGGACCTTCACTGAGGGTGTTAAAATAACTAAGGGGTAGGTGCTGCCCTCGCTCTGACATCTACAAACCGTTAGACCTTTGTTTCTTCTCTGATAAGGACTTTAAACTGAAGGTCCTCAGAGTTCCTATAATTTGGTTGTAAACCTGTTGGATTTTCTGACTACCTAAGAGATGTCAGAACTGTAAAATAATGCTACAAAACTGCGCGTTAAATTTTTGGTAGTTTCATCAATCAAACAAAACAAACACAGTTATAAAGTACATATACAACTAGGAAATGCTAATAATAAAACTGTACACATTAGATCCTAAACAGATTTGATGTTTAATAGCTCAAGCTCAGCTTTATCATTTGTAATTCACTGAGAGCTCTTACATTGGTTGAGTTGATTGTTTGCATCAATGCCAACAATGTGCATTGATTTTACTGTCAAGTACACAACAGCACTTTAAGAAACCCAGGAAAATGTTTATTCTTTAAGGAACCGACAAAAATGCATCTCATTAAAAATTATTTATTTATTTCAACTACTATTTAAAGAAGGATACCCAGATAAGATGGACACCTCTAAAAAGTGATCACCAAATCTTCGTACCTGATGTTTTCTCATGCAGTCATTTGCTCTATTTTAAGTCTCTATAAGACAGACACCTCTCTATGAAGGACAATTATGGCCAGTTCTGAAGGAATCAGTCTTAGAGAGGTTTGACTGATAAACAATTTATGACACAACTACTTTGTATTGTTATGTTGCTGCTAAAAATAGATCAATATGAGACAAAACATAAAATTCTAGTTCTTTACATCACTGGATGACACCATTATGACCCCTACATATAATGATAACATCTGGTTTTAAAGACTGGTAGCACAGAATAATGTTAATATTCTAAAAATCTGAGCTGACATGCTGTTTGATACCACTCAGACATTTCAAAGTTATAGTATATTCAATACCTTGTTTTGATTTAACACAAAAAAACAACTTTAGTTTACTCAGTGTTTTCTGTGAGTTTTAGTCAACACCTTACACTCTGCACACCATTATTGCACCAATGAGATAATGCTGCCTTATAATTACTGAGTAATAATCAAACTAAAGTTCAGCTACAGTACCAATGTCTTGTCATATCTTATGGTAGTTAGGTAAGTATAGATTATTGTTAAGAAATTTCAAATTTATTCATTCAGCTTTAAAAACCTTAATTATTTAGTAAAAACAGTATATAAATTAAAAAAATGGTCTCACCATAAAACCCATAGACCTGTGTAATCTGTCTACTTTCATGGTTCCCCCTCAGCAATGTGATTCGGTCTGGCCATCTTTGAAAAAAAAAACACTTACCAGTAAAGTTACCAACAATAGAAGACTGAGCTGAAATCTTGACTACATCAAACCGATGTTATGCACCTGGGCTGAGTGATTAGACCTAATCCAGGGTTAACTCTTAACAAAACCTATTGGTTATCATGGTAATTAACCCTGGATTAGGGCTAATTAGCCTTTGAACAACTCGGCCCTGGCTACTGTAAATAAACGAACAGTGTAAAGATTCAGCAAATGGAACGAAAATTTTTTAAGAGACCCTGACTTCACATTATCACTTTGAGTGTTCTTAGAGTTTTCTCTTACATATCAAATGATCTCTAGGTCAAAAAAGCTTCTGATTTTTTTAATAATATCTCTCTTAAATTAAAGTAATCAATGTAGAGCTTTTAGATAAATAATATATTTTTTATTGTATGGTCAAACTATCACTAATGGCCAGTCTAACACTGGAAACCCTTTAAACACTTGCTTATTAATTTTTGTACATACTATTCAGTTTGTCCCAGTTTTGAGATTTGCAGATATTTTCTAGATACATGTACATGGTCATTTGAAATGTTAGGTAAAATAATCAAGGGTCTAAGGCAAAATTAACTAACGTAAGTGACTCTTGGTGAGGTTGTCAACTCTCCGTAATATATACTGTATCTCTACAGTATATTTATCTCTTCATAGCCATTGGAAGAATTTAGCATTTCACTCAAAGTCACTTAGAGACACATCAATTTTGCACTAGACCATTCAGTTATTTCAGGAGATGTTTCATATGACTTGGTACTAAGTAACAAACAAGGTGTGAAGTGTTGAGTTGGTTATTAATCATCTCATATCCGACAAGGGCCAATTGAATGATACTTATTCTTTTATTAAATTCAACAGGTTTTCTGAAGCCTTTGATTCTTTATTTCCTGCACAAATTTTTCGGCTCGCAACACTATTTGTATGTTAAGGTCAATCTGTGAAGTTATGAGCTGTTTACTAAGATAGATTAATAAAAACAATCAGAATGCTAGAAATGCAATATTCGAGGTTGAAATTTAATAATCTAATAAACAGCAATAAATAATAATTATTATTTTGGATTATTACAGTACATGTACAAAACCAAATGATAAAATTCAACACCCAATGGTTTGTACATACTCCTACAGTAGATACAATTGTAATGTTATTATCTATATCATTAAATATTGTTATTATTACTATTATTATTATTAATATTATTGTTATCATTATTATTACAGTGAAATGATTTTCTCATTGACTCAACATGTCACTTAGATATACCAGTGACCTTTACACCAACAATATCAATCTATAGATGGTATCTTTAATAAAGACAGTCTATAAACAACAAGCCTAGAAACATTTAAGTCTATAGTGAGGATTTCAAAGGGTCCTTAATCTTGGTCAGTGTTCTCCAAAATCATTCATGTAACTGTCCAAATTGGTTCATACTTGCAACATTTGTTTATATTTTCATCTGTTTAGTCTTTTCAAAAATTATTCAAAAGCCCTAAGCGAGTCACTGTCTTTTCTTTAGCTCTTACTTTGCTTTCAACGTCAACAGTCTTGTAAAAGTCTCCAAACTGAAATAGCCCCTGTCAACAAAGTCTCCCTACAAACCAGAAAAAATCAGGGTTTGATGTGAGCTTTACTTAGTATAACAGCTATAACAAAAAGAAAAGGTTTATCTATTGTTATTTTGTTGACCCTGAAAGAAATGAAAGGAAGAACAACTCCCACTAGAGTCTTGATGCATCACCATAATATTAAACATTTACTGCATTTTGTTATTTTAAGAACAATTATGTGTGATTAGTGACGACGCTTTTGGCTGGCTCTGGGAGCAAAACTAGAAACCGGTGACCGAGTCTCGCTGCCAACTTACTCAGGCAGTACATCTGCTCACCAAGTTTATAATTTCGGTCTGTTTTTTAGTTACCTGATTTTGCATACAAACAAAACTGTCCCACAGTCCAGACCAAAAAATTGACTCAAATTTGCCTTGTAGAAACAATTTTTATGTATCTTACAAAGTGGCAAGAAAACTCAATGAAAGTTTATGGAGTCCTACCTTTGCTAAGTATAGTATTTACTTGAAGAAGACAATCGATAGACTAATCGCATTTTTGTTCTTAACCCTTTCCCTACTAAGGACATCTATATGTATGTACGTCCTATTAATTTTGTTACCCTCAATGACTGAGGACGTATATATATACATGCGCCCTCAAACAAAGAAAACTACTGAAAGCCTCAAGTGACCACTAATGCCTTGAACAAAACATTCCTGGTTGTTGGGAAAGGTCTGGTGCTACTTTTGAAAGACTGCTGATCAAATGAAATTACTTATTGGGTTTTTGTTTATATTCTAAAAATATTTACATAGAAAAAATCTAGGTGCAATTTGGTGTTATTACTGAAAAAATGCTTTTTCCAAGCCACTTTAGAATTTAAGAAAAAATCCAATATGGCTGCCGGTTGATGGGGTTGGTTTGCCCTGGTATGGAGGGGGTTAAAATAGCAGCACTGGAAACATAATAATATAAAGTGATGCATCAAGACCCCACTGATTCAGTGCTAAACATTACTATACATAATTAGGTTTGTTATAATCATTAAGGCCCTTTAATCCAATAATACCATAGAATTAGCTTAATTTATACTGTTAACACTTTAATAAGCCCCTGGGGCTTATTTATTTCAGACCTTTCTGACAGGGGGCTTATTAGAGAGGGGGGACGATTTAAAAAGTGTCAATCATAGCCAAAGGCAGAAACATACCATGAAGTCCAGTTACCAAACACATATTTTAGCAGCAACTAGTGCATGTAGCATTATAACCTGCACTTTTCAAAAACTTAAACAGAACAGATATAAACATTGACACAATGTATTTTTGATACTGGACCTCTGATGTTTTAGCTCCATCGTCTTTATGTTGGAAGGCTTATCAAAAATTTGAAGCTCCAGATGGGGGGCTTATTAAGAGCTATATGTGACAGTCCATGCGAAAACCGACCTTTTTCAAGCACGAACGCCAACCGTTCGAGCAATTAAAAACAAAAGAAAAAACGCACCTCCGTTCGTAAAAACGAACTCTGCGTTCGCTTGCATGCGTTCGTTTTTAAATCTTAGTGCGTTCGCCTGCGTTTCCCTAATTTTAAACGAACGCAGGACT
>JAOBRD020720364.1:0-14342 GCA_027575215.2 Hydrozoanthus sils
CTACTACTACTACTACTACTACTACTACTACTACTACTACTACTACTACTACTACTACTACTACTACCACTACTACTGACAGGAACGTTAACATTAACACTTATGTTAACAATACAAAGAATGATAATGGTAAAGAATCAACTTACTTTTTATCCATTCATTAGGGTTGCTGACTGTCCAAAACGTTGTGGCGTTGAAAGTAGCCGAAGCTACTTCACATCCTTTGGTAACAGTTACCTGAAAGGAAGTGTTAAAAATAAAGAAATTTTGTTCAAAGCTTCACGTACAGTTCCTGGTTAAAATTTGAAAGATAGGTTTTGGAACACTTTTTCATTGAAAACCGTGATCATTCTATTAACGAATTGCAAGGCCGGCATCGCACGTGGGCTGACCCGACCCCTCTGACCCCTCCTCCCGAATTCTCAGACTAAGAACAATTGCCACTTATCATTCAAAAATGAAATATCTAAGCAATTGCTGTCTGATTTACAAGAGTTTGAACTCGCGCCCGTAGGATACATGTGCTAACCTCTCGATCACTGTACCGGTGATGTTTGTGAAACTGATTTAGATAATCTTTATAACCTCTTTTTTCAAAACAAAGATCAGTTATTGCCAAAACTGTTTTTTTTTCTAAGGAAACGTCTTTTATCACCAGTCCTTTGCATGTGATTATACCGTATACCATATCGTATTGTCGCGTTAGGCGTAATGAGCATCATTCTAAGCTTAGTTGTCGCTATGTCACTGTTCACATTTAACAAGCTTATGAATAACTGGTAACTTTCGCCGAAAACAATAAAATTTCATCCATGAAACACTTTTTACATAGACAAAAAATACACAGAATTGGTATTTCAGCGCGTGTGGTCTGCAAAGTTTTCCCGTGGGTGAAAATACCCCCGGAACCCCTTTAGTGCTCGCTAGAAACTTCTTTGCCATCCTAATCTTTAACAGCAACAATAATAAAGTCACTCTGACAGAATAGAGCCGGGAGGACTGTGAGCTCTTGAAGAAAAAAGAAACCTAGTTTTTACCACTTTTATGGACCAACTAAGCGCATTGAGGGAAAGAAAGCAAAGAAGTAGTAACGTAAAATAAAGTATAGATAATAGAGCAGCAGGTCAATAGGAGATGTGTTGTGAAATCCAATACACTTTTTATACCTTAGCGATCCATATATGGAAACTCACGGCAATCATAGCGCACGAAATAGATCAATTATAGAACAAAAAATGCTTTCGGCTTGTTGTGCCATTAAAGTACCTTTGATAGGATCCATGATTTAATTGACTTCAATTTTTTTGGATAAAAAAGAATTGAGATCTTGTGCATATTACCGACATCATGTTCAGCAAATTGGAATTCTATCGTCCTAAAAGAGATAAATAACGAGATAATAGTTGGCATTCGTTTGACATTTTTAGTTTCTACTAAAATAAGTCTCTATTCCATTCTATTTCAGTCACTTTTAATTCCACGCACAGTGACTGCACGATCACTGTAAAACGCATTATAAAATAACCCCAGTGAATCTCGCGCGCTGATTGGTTGAAAGCGCAAAAAACCGTGCTCTGTAAAAGAGCACACGGAATGCTTTCGAAAGTCTCACATAACGCTGAATCAAAATCCGCCGCCATTTTTAATGCTTGCATATCTAATGGAAAAACGCTATATAACCCCCCTCCCTCCCCCACTTTACCACAGGGAATCCGTGATAAACGGAAGTGTCAGTATGCACATAATTCTAGACGTGTCTGAAGGGACCCCGTCGTTTACTTGGTTTTATCGCTAACAAGAGTTCATACTTCTTTTACCTGTACGCTTTTCATGTGACACTATTTTTCGAATCCACAGTTATCATCAAGGCTTAGTTATCAGTTCCTAGCGCCCTGTGAGCCTAAACGCTCTTGGCTTTGTTTGCAGAGTTAAGACTGCAGCTGGTACTCTCTATAACGCATGGCTGAGCTCAATAAAAACGACAAAGAATTCCTAAGCTCTCCAATATTAATACATGTAATTAGTATTAAATTAGCAGATGAACAGCACTTTTCGCGCGCTCTAATTGGTTCATCAAACACCAAATACCCTGCGTTAGCATATACCCAACCAGCGAATAGTGTTTTTCGCGCCCTCTGATTGGTTCCTTTTTGATCGCAGGATATTCACTGGATATTCACTGGTTGACAATCGAGAAAAACAAGGTGGCGTCGCGATTTCCAAAACATGTCAGCGAACGAAATTTTAGAAATAAATGATGCAGCTGTTCCCGATAACACAAAAAATCCACATGCAGAGTTTGGTAGTAATGTATTTCGAGGAAAATTTTAAAAATTGAACTTATGAACCACAGTTTCAAAAAAAAGAACAAAGTCAAATTGTCACAACTGAGTTGACGGCGCGGCGACACAAAGCTGTTTACAAATCTCATGCATATCTAAATAAAAAGAAATACCGACTACAAGATTCATAGAAATACAAAAACAGTTCGTTTTGTAGAGTGATTTTAACAGCAAGGTGGGTTCTTTACAGAAATAGAAGAAACGTCCAAGAGCGAACTCAACAAAACTTTGCAAGAGTTTTATCTCTGCAAGAAAGCGAGGCGGCACAATTTTAATATTATGACAAAAAATCACTTACGGTACAATCGGAAGCCCATACTTTTAAAAACTCGTCGAACAAGACTTTCAACTGTTTTGTTAATACGCTCAGCAAAAAGGTTGAAATTGCACTAACAGTCCATAAAAGGCCACTCACAGTGGAAACTCGATCTGTCGAGGGTCGTTGAACGAAGCTGGCGAGCTTGGTGGACGTCAACACTCTTCAGCCCAACAACTGAAGAAAACAGTTTGGTGTACATGAAATCCCTTTTTCTTGGCCATCGGGGTCGGGAGAAGCAGACAGCCATGAAGAAGTATATGAATGTAAAACCACAGACCTTGCTAGCGGAGTGAATGATGGCAATCAAACTTCCTCGTGGTCTCATTCATGGCGGCACGTTTTAAAATTATCTTTTAAACTGTCAGTTCACCTTCAACTTCAACTCTGGCCCTACAGGCGATAAATAAATTCTGACTCTACCTTGATTTTGGCTCATTGTTTGCCATTTGTTAGAACACACAGAACATTATTTTGTGAAGTTCAATATCTGAACATCTGAATTTTGAACACAGGAGCGAACGAAGTTGACAACATGATGATCTCGTTCTTGACCTCAGTCTCGCGCGTCTTGCAATATGCGCGCGGTAGCTTGGTAAAAACGAATTTTTTTGTTAGTTCATCTTTTTTTTGAAAAAATGCAATTTCTCACTGATTCGCTGGTTGGGTATATGCTAACGTAATTATTCACCTTAGTGTCGGTGAAAACTAAGTATATTCACCTCCACTTCGGCGAATAATTACTCACTACCCACCTTGATGACTCAACCGTGAAAAAATGAATCTCCGTTTTGCTTCAATTTCGAAGAAGAAATGCTCAAAAGAAACGAGGAAAGAACCTCTTTAAACACAAACAAAGCGACAGAATTTGGTGTTTCAGTGTTTCATGGTAAGTTTTCTTCGTTTAATATTAACAGCACAGCTTTTTGCATTGTTTACCAGCTGGCGGCTGAGAAAACATTTTAAGTTTGTTTACAAACTTTCTTGTTCATGCATGTCCAGGTAAACACGAAAGAAAATTGAAAAATTTTAACAAAGAAAATACATTTGGCAGCATGGTTTGAGCAACAAAATGAGTTTGTGACGGCTATCGAAGAAAATGACTCCAACTGAACTGAAAAAGTGCCTCGAGAAATTTTATGTCCCAAGTGTCGACAAGAAAGTAGGATGGCAGACCTTATAACAAATAGTCTTTCATCTTAATTTGTGAATTTCCTTAAATTTTTTGAAACTAAATATTTTCGAAAGTGTTATTCACCTGCTAGTTTAATACTAAAACAATTATCCCCTTCAGTGTCGGTGCCTAGCGATAGATATTTACCTCGCCGCTTCGCAGCTCGGTAACTATCCACCACTAGTCACCACCACTTTGGGGGATAAATGTCAATTATCAACTCTATTCCTTACGATACTGTTCAGCAATATGTTATGATAGCGTAACGTAACCTTAAGCCGTTGTGTTAAAATCGAATCTACCTTCCCCTGAACCAGAGTGAAATGGGTCAGGCTTTAACTTAATATTAAATGGCAACAAACTCACCCAGCTGAAGCATTCTCTTTTGTAGATTCCGCCAAAATCTGAGAGGTTGTTATATCTCCGTTTTTCCCTTCAACCATGATATACTTGTAGAATTTGTAGGTAGCGACGACGTCAGTTGTGTTAAGGACAACCTTGTAAAGAGCTGATGAATAAAAAATGAGATCAACAAAATTTCATCATATGAAAAGCCTAAGTGTGTTATACCATAGTATAAGTTGTGTCTTGAAATGGTCCGAAACGTCAGCTTTCATCTCTGTCTATAAAGGTTAAAAGCTTAAACAATTTTTTACGCATGTCTTAAAAAGTCTGAGCAAATTCTTTCACAGTTTTTAGGAGTCCTCTTTTAAACAAGAAAAAGGCAAAATAGGAAAGCCTAGAATCAAAAAATATCTAAACCGCTGTTAAAAGGCAAAAAATAACTTTGAACATAAATTCTAACTTCACTTGAAAAAATACCTTAAAAAATAATGAACAGTACAGTTTTCATTGAATCTATTAGTCCATCATATTCTTGGTTTTCAGAATCACGATCACGATCATAACTACGATGACGTTGACAGTTAACAATAACATTACGATTACGTAGGATTGCAATAACTATCACTTTCATGATCATGATTACTGTCACGATCACGATTGCTGTCACAATCAAGATAATTACAATCACTGTCACGATCACGGCCTCAAACAACCTCCTTCATCACCACCACCGTCACTACCACGTGACGGTTACAGTCGTGACGTTTAACGTTAAATTACGATTCCGATTACAATCAAAATCGCTATCATACTCACAATCTTTGTCACGATCAAGCTGAGAAACAACAACAATAAACACAATTACCATTATTTTCACGATCGGTATCACTATGACGATGAAGATGACGAGGACGACGATCACATTAAGGTTAATATTACAATTACAATCACTATCACCATCACGTTCACCCTCTCATTTACGATCATCATCACTATCTTTATCGCTTTAATGATCATTGTCACTAACACTATATAATTATCGTTATCAATGCCATTATCATTATATCCATGACAATCACGATAACCTAAAGTATTATCATTATTAACATCATCGCTAATGCTAGTAACATTTACTTAGGATTTTAGTAATTGTTAATAACAAAGCAATTCTTAAACTTTTAATTCTGACTTCATAGACGGCTGACAACCAACTGACAAAATCATTACTTTTCCTGCTGCAAAATTGGTACTTGGAAAACAAGGTGTTTAACGTACTTTACCCCAATCTTCTTCAGTATGAGTAACATCAGTCTCATCTGGTTAAACCCATTCGTCTCCAGTATGAACAACATCAGTCTTACCTGGACAAACCCAGTCATCTCCAGTATGAGTAACATCAGTCTTACCTGGACAAACCCAACGTTTAACACGAAACGCCAATTTCATTGCAATGTCTGCAGTACGGGTAATGTCTTCATAAACAGCGTCGTTTGGTTCGGAAACAAGACCCTTTAGTTCCTCCAGTCGTTGTGTACCCTTCATGTTTGGAATGAGAGCACCAATAAGCTTAATACCATCCGCTCTTAACGTCTTTGCTGTTTCTTCCAGCATAAAAATGTCCATGATTTTATCTTTGGGTCCAGTAGTTGGTGCAGAATGTTTGAAGCTATTAGTTGATACCTCTGTTTGTCCGTCGGTCAGCCAAACTACAATCTGTCAACATATTTGGATCGTCAGTAAATCTTGCTGACCTAAATTTTATTCATTCATGGATCTAGCTCTATGAAATCAGAGGCTATTACATGGCCGCGGGGAGATACGAATTTTATCTTCGTGTGATGAAAGTGTTTCTCACGAGTGAGCGAAGCGAGCGGTCACGGAAAGTTTTTTTTGTTTCGTAGATACTGATCATATTACTACATAAAATACAACTTTTTTGAAAGACCCGACCTTGCGCCTGAGAGGTAAGGTCTCTTGTAATTGGCTAACTATGTTAGTAACCATGGTGACATCAATAGCCTCATACGTGAAAGATAAAAATATCATCTTCAATGCGTGCGATGAAGATATGATTTTTTGTTAAAAGGAAAAATCCTGGTATTTCATCAGCATCGGTATAATAACTAGTTGTATATTTCATTGCCAAATTTGATAATACATCTGCATCAATCACTCATAAAGTTAGCCAATAATGCGTATATATATAAGATTACTTCTGTGTTTTTGAGTTAGTGAAGCGAGTGTTTTTTCAAAGTTGCACACAACTCTCCGTAATGCCAAATTGCGTCCCATTCCCGACTTTCGGACATTTCGGAAGACGAATTAAAAGCTCTTAGAGACTGCAAAAGCAACAAAATATAGCCGTAGTATAACTTGTTTCTAATAGCAAGTAAAGTTCTGCATCTAAAAATATTATATATTTGATTTCATTTGTTTTGTTGTGGTTTACTGGGTTTTGCGACAAAACCGAGGTAAATTCAATGTTGAGTGCTTATTTAATTGTTAGCGATAGTATTCATCGAAGTGACCGTTGTTCTAACGACGTATCTATAGGAAGACAACATGCTCTGAAGTTTTATTAGACAATAAGTTTGGTTTCGTTGACTCGCTGTAACTTGGCTGTAGTGCCAAACCTCTCTCGTTCATTGTTATTGTATTCATTGAGAGTTGAGACTGGCACTGCAACCAGGTTACGTCACAATTCAAATGGCGGTGCCCGGGAATTTCAAACCATTAAACTGATCAAAATACGTTGCTTGGCGTTAGTTATATGCACAGAATTATCAAATTTGTGCTGTAGATATGGACATGCATACACTTAATGAAAGTTTTATTTAAGCGGGGGATATCTTTAGAACATTTAGCATACTCGCTCTCAATTTCCAATGCCAGTTAATAGAAACTGCGAGCTCGAGTTGAAATGTTACAAGTTAAAAATATTTTCGACTATGTAAGTCAGTTTTAGGTTAGAAGATAACTTTCGGAAACCAGTCAGTTGTGTAGATCTTAGATTATCCCCGAGGAGATTAAATACAAAGAAAAGGCTTGAACCTGTTTATTCAAATTTACACGGAACTTCACAATAATAGGAGATTCAGTGATGCAGCTAGTAGTTCAGGAAAAAGCGGGAGCATTAGCTTTCGAGGTTCTTACCAGCGTAATACCTTGTTTTTTGTTGACGTGTTCAATACGTATTATAATGGTTGACTATTATTTTGACCCCCCCGCCACCTCTCCCAACCCACTTCAATTCCCCGCCTCCCATTTGGGAAATAATTTTATAATAATCCTAAAACAAGAGTACAACGTACCCTGGCAGTCTTATTTGCTTTCCTTTTATTTTTTTGGCGGTTTCTAAATTTGCGTTTAACAGCCTTAAAGGCGCCTTCTGTGTAAGCCCGAGTACCGCGTTCTCCATGGGAGTATGCCTTGATAATAGGTATGACGTCACTTGCGGATTTAAACTTCCCCATTTTCGTTTTAGTAGCATAGGCGCCAAATAAAAACTTGTAGTCGATGTTTTTGTCGTTCAGAAGTCCAACCAAACTCTCCGCCAAGGCCTTTACCTTCATTGTAGTGTTTTTCGATATACCTTTGCTATCTTGAACCATAATGACAACATCGGCCTTCGTTTTGCAGAACGCGCTCCCTGTTTAGTTAGATTAAACATATGAAAACTGTCGAAATGGAAGGAACTACGAAAAAAAGCACATTGATGTTCTTTAACATTATTTTAACAGCAAGGCCAAACGACCGAGTCCATGAGACGAGGAGCTCAGGGTTTGTTTCCGCGAGATGTGGTTATTTTTGCTAAGTTGACTCTCCACCTAACTCATATACTTGAATTTTCCATAATGATTATAATTTATTAAAACATGAACCGCACGTGAGCTATAAGCTCGTTAACGTGTCAAATATACATACACAAGAAACTGTTCAATCATTTAAAAAAACTTTTTCCATCTGGTCACAATATGTTTATAGTAACTTTAAAAAAAACTAGAAAATAAAGTTATGACCTATTTACAGCATTCAAAATTAGACTGAAAAAGATATATCTACAAGTACAGTCAAAGGTTATGGCTAGAATGCAATATTAAGAGTTTAGATTTGAATTCATTTAGAATCCTTAAAGTTGCTGAACCCTTACTCAGATTATTATCTAGGTGTTTATTGTATATTCGGAGCGGACAGCGGAAAAGTCACAACTAAGACTCGTTTAAACACGGTTTCCGTAGTTAGACAAATATACAAACAAGAGACATTTTATAAACCAAGTACAAGTAAAACTACAAACTGCAGGTAGAAATGAAAAATCTAATTACAAACATCGCACCAAAGTAAATCCTGAATCGCTCCCAAAAGTAAAAAAAAACTTTCATCGACCGCATGCAAGCTTTTATATTACTGCCAAGTAGCATCCAGGCCACTTAGGAAGGAGCGGAAAAAAAGTATGGCCAGGTCACTACGCTTACCTGTGTTGCTGCATTGGTTTCCTTTGGCACGATCGGAGTAATCAGTGTAACTAGGATTGTATTTTCCTCGATAATTCCCCAAGCATTTAACGAATTCTAGGTCACAGGCACAAATAGCTGCCCTGCACTTTGCCAGTAAACTTGACGTATACGTGCTGACGTCATCTATAAAACATAATAATAATAATAATAATAATAATAATAATAACAATAATAACTAATAATAATAATAGCTAATAATAATAATGATTTAAGCCCCTCTGGATAGTATTCAGGAGACTAGACCTATGGCTTAAGCGAGGAGGGGTAAACCTGAAAGAAAAAGAATTATTTCTTGGTCCAAACCAGAGGGGAGAGGGGATACTGAAAAAACTCTAAACTATCAATGAAACCAAAACAAAGGTAGCTGATGTAGAAGAGCCTTGTCTTGAGGCAAATTTTGGTTTTTGTGAAAATATAAATTTTAAAAATTAAACATGGAACAACACACTGAGCTTGTTGCATATTAAGTCTGTATAGTGCACAAATTTTAGAACTTTTTTCGCTAAAGTAAGAGTTCCACTTGTTAAGGCTAAAGCTACACAGTTGTTGGTTTTAAGGTGTGAAATTGGATGATCTTGTTCAAACTTTTTAAAATTATTGCATGTTTTTAGTTTTAATATACTGCTCAGCTGAAGTCATATATTTCATAACATTTTGCCTCACATTGAATTCTTTACCACAACATCTGCTAGCTGAGATGTGAACTAGTGCATTATATATCGCAAGTAAAAAAACACATCATTGTTCTCTAAGTTCAGTTCTATTAGGCAGTTTCTACACTCGAGCAATCAATGTTGATACATACGACAAAATCAATAATGCATTTCGAAAAAATGATCAAACGGAGAAATTAGATTTTCAGGTTAAGCCCCGCCTTAAATATAATTAAGTGAAAAGTGATTCATGCTTCTAATTAATTTTTCGACCGGACCTCCAAAGTTCATTTTCAGAGTATTTTGGGATTAAGAAATTTATAAGTAGAAAAATTATTAAACAGCGGGACAGATGGCCTGCAGTTTTTTAGAGGTGTTGAACCCGGGATAACTTTGATAATTTGTGACCTGGGGTGCTTTGACAACGCATGGGAAGTAGTTTTTAAAACTTAAACACTATATATTAAAATGGCTTCTAGACTTAAGTTGTCCCAGAAAGAGGGGACTAACTGTTTGTATGGAGAAAGAATGTCCCGTGTACGTGGGAGAGATATGAATAAATGGGGTGTAGTCAGGTGCATGCATAAATTATTTTAGGATGGCGTTATAGCTCGTGAGTAAAATGCTGTGAAAATCATCCCAACTAGTATATACATCTCAGTCTGTGATTGTCTGATTACTGTTTCAGCTTGGCGGTTGTTCTTAGCTTGTTCTTGTTTTGTGGGCAATCTTAGCTAGGGTGTTCTTATAAAGTTTTTTATTAGTGTACAGTAATCTAGTGACTTACCACATGTATATTTAACCGGATGCTCTGATTTTTTTGTGTATTTATACCAAAGATCTTTGACGCAAACATAACCCTTTGCTAGCAGTTTTTGCGTTGTCTCGGCATGACAATGGTCTTGTACTCTACAACAGCTACCAAAGGAGAGAAAGACGTAAACTATTATCCACAGTCGATTTGTAGTTTTTATTACTGTGTTTTGATAATTTAATATTCTTTGCCTTTTTTATCAAATTTTTATCTTTTTTTAAAAAATTTCTCAAATTAATCTACATTTGAGAAGGAAAACACGGCTTCCGTATTTGCATGAGTTAAGGCAAACCGGGGTACGTAGAGCGGATGGTACGAACACAAGACCGAAGGTGTCTATGTTTTATTATGTTTACAAAATCATAACTTCCACAAATGTTTACACAGGCTAATACAAACACATCTGTTAACCAATCAGAGTACGTCTACTATCAAGCTTGTTTTACAACCTTATTCAAAGCAAGAAATTATGTTTTCAAGAAAAAAACAGTAAGCGCTTCTTAAGGTCTGTTTACATAAAAAGGGTGTCCCTTTTTGATATGGGCATTTTTTTACTACAGTTGAGGATACCGACTTTTTTTTATATAAAGTACAAACAACGTAGAGACATTCTCGCTAGACACAAGGGGCAAAAAATATAGAGCCGTAACACTTATTCTTAGGTTGTATATAGGCTTATGGAAACCATGTATACATGTGATTAAGTAATGCATATTTGCTGTAGTTTCATTTTTGTATAAATGTAGATATTTCATGAAGCATTTTTCACTGACAAGTCAATGCTGTCCACCGTCTTGCCATGTCCCCCTGGTCCGCACCAACAGCCGTAGCCTGTTATCGCCATCGAATTCAGTCTGTAGCTTTTAAAGCCATCCCAGCCAGTATACGCCATGGCCATCTTCTTCCAAGTAAGGTCTCTTGCTTCGTCTTTGGCGAACAAACAAAAGATTTAAGTGCTTATACTGCCTACAAGATTTTGTGTTTGTTGAATCTTTGTTATGAATTACAAGTATTCCCGAAAAACATTTTCGATTTAGCAATTTCTTTGCTTCAAAATCGAGCTTCAAAGTAGCCGCGCTGGCCACGCCTATCAAAGATTACCGCAAGTTGCTTTAAGGCAATGTCATCAAGTGTCAACTCTTTCTGCCTGTCTTCACTGTCTCTTAAGTAATTTAAAAGATTAAGTGCCTTTACTGCCTACAGTGTTTTTGTGTTTGTTAAATCTTTATTATGAGCAAAGTTCTACCGCCTGATTAGCCTACATGGTAAGGTGCCAATCTTCTTCGATTTCGGGTGCCGGACCTTTATTCAGGGTCTTAAAATAGCCGGGAGAAGGTGCTGCTTTTGCTCTAACATTTGGAAACGGTTAGAACTTTGCGTCTTCTCAGACAAGGAAGCTGGGCCCATACCCTAGAACTACAATTGGCGGACTTAAAAGAACCCACAACACTTGTCGAAATAGAGTAGGGTGATCCCGGTGCCGTGATCTTTCTACTACTAACTGAGGACAACTCTTAATGTATATGATTATGAGCCGTATATAGCGGACAATTTAATACTCTCAATACCAAAGATAACTGTAAATCATGTTATACACCTTTGATCATCTACAAACGTAGCCGCGCTGGCCGCGCCAATCAAAGATTACCGCGAGTTGTTACAAAAAAGAATATTGGTCCTAGAACGGCCAAATGGTAATTTCAGGAAGCATTGACTCTTTCTGCCTGTTACTTTCACTGTTTGATCAGTAATCACAAACTCGAATAGATTTTTTTTGCGTAACCGTCTAATAGGATTGATGCACAAAGGTTTCCAGACGCTTCAGATCTTCCTTATCGCAGTCACGTCATTGGGCGTGGCAAAGCGGAAACTTTAAGCTAGAATTCCTGTGTAAAGTAGTAAAAAGAATATAAAAAGGCTTAGCTATTGAGCGAAGTGTGCTGCTGCAAACAAAACTAATGTTCAAAAGGTCAACTAATAACAACAATTTCAAAGGAAATTTTTCTTGTGGGGGGGGGGATCTAAAAGTTTGCCCAAAGAAATTTTTTGGGTCTTTGGAAGACGCCAGGATTTTTTGGAATGCAAAAAAACACAGGGATTTTCTTGGTCTTGCATTTTTTTTTTCCTCTCGAATGAAATAGACATCTATCGGACTCCCCTTAAAAGAAATGACCTAAGTTAGTTTGGAAAACAATAACAATTGTTAATCAAGTGTGTCTTACCTGAATTGCTCTCCGTTACAGTGTCATTCAGCGCAGAAGCAGCTGCGTGTATTTGTTTATATGAGGAAAAAATAATGTTATTGTTTGCAATTTCAATTTCGATTTCAAATTCGATTTTATTTCTAATTTTAATTTTAATTCTAATTTCAATTTCAGTTTTTTATTTTAGTTTCAATTTCAATTTAATGCGTGTGCCTTTCCACCAATCAATTTTCTGGTAAAGAAGATAATCGAAAATCTGAAACCTGATAACTTTCAGTCTCGATTTAGAAACGAAGATTGAAAAAAGCAAACCAAAATCAATTTTAATTTTTAGGATGATGCCAAAAATGAAAACAAGGAAAATCAAAAAAATTTTTTTTGACATTTTATATTCTAGTTTTGATATAACAACTAAGAAAAAAAATTAAATGGAAAAAGACGTTTTAAAAATTACTTTAAATCTTAGTATAATTGCCCAATTATTTCTTTTCTGTGTTGAAACAAGATTCTCAATCTTTTGGGCGAGTGATAAATATAATTTATGAAAATAAATCAATGAATTCATTGAGATAAAAAAAAACTAGTTACGGACTTACGTTTAGGGTGCTCACTAGTACTCGTGTTTTACAAGGCTGATCGAGTACTTACTGGTTTTTTTTGCCGCGGCATTGGTGTTTTTTGCCTAGTCTAATTTCAAATTTAATTTTGATTCCAATTTCATTTTAATTTTCAATTTCATTTTCATATTCATTTTATATTTCTTTTTTATTTTCGTTTTCGTTTTTGTTTTCTTTTTTATTTTTATTTTAAAACTTTTTGTTAAAACTTGCATGTCACCAGAAGCTCACCAAAACCAAATAAACACAACATAACTGCGCTTGTCCAAAGAGGTCGTTGAAAAACGCGCAGCATACTTGGAGCCAATAAGCCAATTGTAATGCGAGAATAGGGCGTCCTTTCTGTTTGAAAAGAATAAAGAAAAACAAACATTAAAATTCATGAACTTTTGACAGTTTTAGATCGAATTGAAAAAATAAACAGTTCAGCAAATTTCAGCCATACTTTTTTATACTTTCATATTTGATATTAAAATATCCATAACTTTTTAAGTATAATTAAAAGAAGTCGAGTTTGCAAATGGTCTGTGTGCAATTCGGGATTAATCAGCACGAAAAAATATTTCAAAGACTAACTTAAAATTGAACGAGCGAAGCGAGTTGTTGTCTTTGAAATATGTACGAATGCTGATTAACCCCGAATTGCACGAACAAGCCGTTTCGTTAGTATCGGTAATAATATGCATTCAGAGAAATAAAAAGCAGTGTGCAAGACATTTCAGTCTATTTTTATTACGCAAAGTCTCAGTGCATCTCCCCAATGAACAATTCAAACTGTTTCAATGCGTTCAAACAAACGGTTAACCTAAAGCTCCTTAAAAATACATAAATCAGCATGAAAGAAATATCAACGAGCAGATTTCTACGGGTTTTGAAGGTAAAGTCCAGTTTGTGACTCAACAATTTAAACATGGTGTTCATTTACCAGAAGACGCTACAGATCCAGTCAAGAGCCTTGTTGAGGTCTACTTGACAATTGTTGAAAACAAACATTTGCGTTTTGTGCTCCATTATGGATTGTTCATTTTTTGGACTGGATTGAAGTAAACTTGTTTGCTGACACTGGTGTATATTTGACGACGTTTATTCGTGACTGCACTGATGGCGTTGGAGTACTGGCGCTGTTCGGCTTCATCAGCCTCATCGTAATCTTCCGCAGACTTAACATCCCCGTTGCCGGTCACTTTGATTGTCGTTACTCCGTCGTATCCAGTCCAGCCTTCTTCATCTTCTTGAAAACCGTCTTTCTTCCGCTGCGGTTTGTTAACTTTTTGCTAGAATCCTGAAATGGCGTACCTTCAACAATTGATTTCATCATGTTGTTCAACTTGTTTATTCCCATTGGCATTTTCTCGTACGA
>JAOBRD020720473.1:0-14340 GCA_027575215.2 Hydrozoanthus sils
AGAACAATTTGAGGCTCAAATCGCCAAAAAATTAAGAACAATGAGCCTCGGCCAAATTTACTGGTTCTTATAAAAAAGCGTGTACTTTTGAGGTGATGTGGCTGAATGTTCTCAAATGTTCGAGGACTTTAGCCCCAAATGTGTGTGCAGTTGTTATTTTACATCCATACAAACCAACAAGAAGTAAAAACATACTTTATATTAATGAATTGGCCGCTACCGTTGGCCGGCAAGAAAGAAAACGATAAGAAATAAAAAAGATTTCAAACAAACTTGTGCGGGCAATGTTGCACTGGTCAACATACAGTAAGCTGAGAAAAAAATACTTCCATAACTTTGCACAGTGTCCAAAATAAAGGTTCTTCACTGTTCTTCTGCCTCAGTGTGTAGGGTATTTTTAAACATCATTTTTTTTATAAAAAATGGTTTCACAAACAAACGTGCATCGATCGAGCCGCATACAAGATACAGTTCCAATGTTGTTCCGATATACCGGTTTCATTATTTTTTAATTTTTTTTAAAACGAATATTAAAATATTCTAGTCAGTTTTGCATTTAATTTTAAAGCAAGTTAAGAAATCTCGGTTTCGATGTAAAACATTGAAGTTTATAGTTGCTTGTACGCTTTATTTAACACAAAATGATTTAATGTTATTTGTGTTTCATTGATAAAATAAGCAAAAGTTCATTGCGGGTCAAACTCGCATAATTTATTGTCCTAATTATGCAGGAAACATAAACTTTGTTTGGTTTTCTATGGCTGCCTTGGAAACGAAGTAGTACACTATGCGATGTCACACACTGACTTATTGTGGTTTATAAAATCTGATATATTGCTTTCCATTTGCGCAAACCGGTCTCAAATGGGCAGAAAAAAGTCCTATGAAAGTCCAATGGATCATAGATGTCAAGAAACGGAAAAATTAAAATTCTAAAACATCTCGGAAATGCGTATTATTGGTGTTTATAACAAAGAGTTCTCATTGAATCTGAAATATAAGCAAGAAACCCCTGAACAATATTTTATGAAGAGCCGTCTTAAAGCCACAAACGGTAAATAAATTGTAGATAACGGAAGCTAAGATAATCGCATACTTTTTATCCTTAAAAATTATAGTCATGACTTTAACATCTTAAAAGATTAACCGGATGAGAAGACATGAACTAAACAAACGGCAGACAATTCATGGTAACGCGTTAAGCGGCATCAAAAGCTCGACACAAAAACCTGTATATCCTGGCACCATTGGATCTGAGAGCTTCTGGTCCCCAAGGTCGAACGATCGTGGTTCAATGATAGTTTTCCTTTCATCATACCGGGCTGGAGGACGCGGAACGTAAGAAGAAAGCACCGCTTGGTCAGAACTTGCCACTCGGGGATCGGTTAACAGGGAACATGTCGTCCTGCCAAACGTCTCGCCGATCTGATACTTGAATTGGGGACAGTAGCCGCAGTATCTGCAGGAAGAGAAACGTTGGGCTGGAATTTGACTTGGAATGCGACGAATTATTGAAGTAATAAACCAAGATTGCTTCTAAGTGGAGCTCATGGCATCAGTTCTGACATAAAATTAAATAGTACAAGTAAATATTTTACAGGTCTGATTTACCCTGGGATGTGGTACGGATCTGGAGTCATAAGAGTCGATTTCTTCTTTCGCTCAAATTTTCTTTCCATTTCCACGCCAATTTCTGTTCGAGAAATATTCGGATAATACAGCGTTGCTGTTGAGGTAGATCGCGACAATGAAAACACGTTCCGAATAGAACATAATTGACGTTACGCAGTAATTGACCAATCACAATTGTTTTCCTAATTGCCATTATCAATGTCTGGATGAACAGAAAGCGCGCGCGACCTCATGGGAGTTATCAAGACAAAAACATAAGCCATACCAATGTTGTCACTCATATAATTAGTGGATAAATCGGATTTCAAAAAAAAAACAAGGAGGGTTTTGTTATTACTCTTTTTGTTTTAGAGGATAAACGGACAGTGTGCTTGAAAGGCTAGCTCCTCACGAGAGCGATTAAGTGAACTAGTTGCCATGGGAATATTTTCCTCTTTGTTGTGTTGGCCATTTTAACGAGAGGTTATATTACAGTTATCACTGCTAATGAATTTGCGTGTTAATGACAGAATGAAAAAGCATTGTTTGAAAAGCCTTTTAGTTTAAAGTTTTTATGACCGGAGCAAAAGCGTCTCTGTTTTACCCGCGACTCTAGTCTATTGCATCACGTGCACGCGAGGGGATGTGAGTGTGTCAACTGTTTTAGCTAAAAGACTATCACTAGCACTATCAGTCTGTAATTTGCTGAAGAAAGAGCTGCGCTCGGAAAACGTTACTTTTTCGTGGCGTTTAGTTTATTTCGTTTATGAACTAGCTTAAATGCGAGATCACTTGTGTGTTTGGCTGGTCTCCATGCCAGGATGCGTTGTTGCTAAGGCAACTTTGCAACTACTTCAGTCTATAGTACCATTTTAGACGAGAAATTGTATTCTGTCGAACATGTTTTCTCCCACTTTATCAGTAACAACCACAATGATAGTATTTCCCGTCCAGCAAAAACCGTCAGTATTCAGTTCCGGCTTCTGGCAAGCTGCCGCTGAATGCACTTGCCCAGTCCGATCCGGCACTGTTCCAGCTTCAGTACTAGACCGACCAACAGCTATGAATGAATCACCTGCACCAACACTCCGCCAAGTGTTAGCAGTGTATCCGTGTGCTACTCTTTCTGTAGATAAAAAAAAAAAAGAACGAGGGTTTTGTTATTACTCTTTTTGTTTTAGAGGATAAACGGACGGTGTGCTTGAAAGGCTAATCGTGTTTTCATTGTCGCGATCTACCTCAACAGCAACGCTGTATTATCCGAATATTTCTCGATAAAAAAAATGTTCTAAATCTATCCGTGGGAATTTTGGAATATTTTTGTTTCACCCGTCATGCAGTTGTACGAATATGTCATAAATATTCCGCCTTTTGACAGTAGTGCCGACAAGTTATCGATTGTCCCCCGAAGCGAGTAGGTATAGCCCAGTTTGCGCGAAGAACATGAATATTCAAATTTTTCATGCTTGAGGCGACTTCGTCTGTAGTATATCGCTAGTTGGTGCAACAATTTAGTCACGGTTGTGCCGTAGTTCGGTCGCCATTTCCTTTAGCTATGGATATTTGTGTCAACTACCCGGATTGTCACGGAAGAGCAGAGTTTTGTTGTCGCGACTGTCACCTTCAGAGAGGTAAATTTGAGATAGTTTCGTATTTGCTAGTTACCGTTGCTAGTGTCTCCTTAAAGCCATTGCTATTAAAGTAAATTGCTCATAGAAGATTTATTTTGCTTTTGGCAATAAAACAGACAAAACGTAGACATTTAAAGCGACTGGTAGAACTGCATTTTTTGGCATCAAATCCATTGAAAGTGACACGTGTTTCTGTCACACTGCTTGTACTAACTGTCACTGCAGCGGTACCGGTCGACCCTACTACTGTTTATAGTAATTACTTTTAAATAAACAACTATATCCCGCTGTTAAATTGTGCATCGGCCATTCAACGGTAAAAAAAATATTAATGAGCTAGCACTCCGATTCTCTGTAAGTGTGACCACGTGCGTTGGTGCGAAGTTTATAGCATGTGTTTTTTTCGTAATATATGCAGAATCCTGAAAACCCCAGCTCGCAAATGTGGGGCCTGCTCGTGATTTCATATTGGGCAGCTTATCTGACAACTCACATTTTTCCTACCAGAGAACGCATTTTCTGTACATGCGTGTGACCTTGGTTGAGTCTGACAAGAAGGTTCGATCCCTCGAGGCCTAGGATTAGACATTATTTTGTGCGGCCTTCTTTTTGGCCTTCCGCATTTTGCGGGAGACTCGTGAATGCATTTTTGTTTCATCCCGCTCTCTCACATTTAACAGAAAATCTCCCGAATTTTTGAAAGCACAGCGATTTTCACGCAATTGCAAAGAAAGTGATCTTGGCAAAAGGCGTTTAATCGTTTTTTGGGACTGTTTTTTGAGACACCGTCTGAATGTCTACACTCTAAAATAAAATTACCAAACTTTTTTTAGATTAATATAAAGGCCGCTACACACGAGCCGATTTTTTGTTGCGAAGCTCCCGATTTTTTGATGCCAATAATTTATCTGGAAATAAAAGCTGCCACACATGTATCTATTTTTGTCGTGGCTGGCATGGCAATGGAGCGGGATTTGGTACCCACGCTACTTTCACTGTTGCTCTGCCTGTCAACTTGTGAGCCCCTGTCTAGAGCTTCAAATATAAAAAAACCTCTTGACAAATGTTTGGGTAGAGGGGTACTGCCCAAGTTTTAAACCCTGACACTGTTTATGATATGAGGTTTTAGTTTTGTATACCCTGTTAAGATATAAACGTACATTTGTTTAATAAGCAATTAATATTCATGGCTAACTATACAGCACAAGATTTCCAATAAAGTTTACATTAATTACTTAAATCATAAATGCTACTCTGCTTAATTTATTTATGATAGTTGACAGAGCAAACCTGTTTATATAATAACTGGCAGTGCAAAATGCTTACCCTGTTTATGTTAAGAAAGCCCAAAAACTCTAACCTGGGAAGGATGACACATCCCTAAACAGCTTTTATATGGGAATACCTCCCTCCCCTCCCCTCCCCCCCTTCCCCTCCCAGGGATGAATGCATGAATGCATTCATTTTTACAAGGAGGGTCAAACAAAGTCAACCTTTCTTGAAAGCACTTTCTGCCTCAAGGCTTCTGAATCATTTGCCAATGTCTCATTGCCCAAAAGCTTAAAAATACCCTAGCCTTTAGCAAGCACCCATTCTGAAAGTCTACACAATAAACTAGTGTCCAGACTGCTTATTCTAGTAATTCGTATTATTAATTAATGTTACAAGTTCTGAATCATTTTTTTTTTTCTAGAACAGGGAATTTACCTATGTGAGTACTGTACAAACAAGATCCATTCAACTCACTTCTGCAAGTCTCACCATGTTACACCTGTGGAGCCAAAAGTAATTTTAAATCATCTTAGGTCAATGTGTAGATAAATTTTCAACATTTTTAAAATGTAAAAATTTTTTTTAGCCTATCAATTTAAACAATCTTGAGTTTATTTGAGTAGTTGCAAGGCCCATCAGAAAAATATCTTAGTGGAGCCCAAGAGATAGACTTTGACATTTTTATATGCTTAAGGACACTAGCACAATAACTAATCTTGTATTTGTTTACCTATGTTTTCACAGTTAAGAACTTAATAACAAAATACATATAGACGAAATTTGTTCCTCGATTTCATCTGTAATTTCCCTCTGTTTGAAACTTCACATGGGCAATTATAAATTATCCATAGCAACTAGTTCATCATGTGAGCAAAAATCAAGGTGTTGTGTTTACAGAATGGTTTTTCAAGCTTGCAAAATCTTTTGAACTAAAAGAAAGAAAAGAAAAGTTTGTGTGCTATATCAATAAAAGGTAATCAAATAAGTCCTTGTCAAATTTTTTAAAAAATCACTTGCCTTTTGGCCAAATTCTGAAAGAATTGCCCTATTCAGATTTTTTCGAACTTTTCTCTCTATACTAAAAACCTTTGTTTTTATTATATTTTTATGTAGCTTTTTGCTTCATCTATTCTGTATTGATTTTATAGACAGCAGGTAGAAGGTTATCACAAGATGTTTCCACTTTTGAAAGGTAATAGAAACTTTATCAGTTTTAACAGTTGTCCATCTAAGGCAAAGTGAGTACTTGCCTCCCAGGTATTCACTTAACCTGGGGTGAATAGTTGTTTAGTAGAATTACTCAAGTGATAATAAGAGAGAAAAAATGGCCATTGCCTAAAGTTTGTGCGAGTTGCATTTGTTGTAGTCATTTTTTTGGTTGTGCGAATCGACATCTGAAACATTTCCTTCAAGAGTTTATCTTTCACTAATCAGGACAGTTGCTTTGCCAAGTATTAACCTGAACTTTATTGCAACCTTAGTGTTTTTCTGGATTTTTCTTCATGGCTTTCATCTATTCCTCTGAAGCATCCACAAAATATGAGGCAACCATTTTAAAGTTGAGGTGGTTATAGCCGACATAATATGTGAGCTTCCACTGATGAGGGTAGCAGAAACTCAATAATCAACTGAGTAATTGTACATAATGTAAGAATCAAATAAGTGCAATGTCTGTCATGGAAAATATGTGCCAAGGTTTTTCACTATACAGGTAAATGTTTTCCTGGACAGGCTGAGCAAATTAACAAGGTTATACTGTACATGCTCAAATAAGGCTTCCCCCCCCCAGCAATATATATTTTTTGACACCTTCCAGACGGGGGGTTTATTAGAGAGGGGGCCTTATTTTAAAATTGTCTTTAGCCAAAGACAGAAACATAACATGAAGTCTGGTTATCAAACACATTTAATAGCAACCAGTAACTTTGTGTTCCTCTGGTGTTTTAATCAGCACTTTCCAAAAACTTATAAAGATATAGCTCTTGACAAAATGTGTTTTCAATACCGGACGTGCTGCATTGACTTTACGTTGGGGTGTGGGCTTGTTAGAGAGGGGGACTTATTTAAAATTTGAAGCTCTAGATATGGGGACTTATTAGTTAGAGGGGCTATCCCCTGAAGTGGAGGTAAATATACCAATCACTAGGCATCTACACTGAGGGGGATAATTGTTCTAGTATTAAGCAAACAGGTAAATAGCACTAGTTTTAAAATCTTAATTTATTTTGAATGCAAAACGGGACATCATTTTCCCAATTTCACAGATGAGTAACTGAATGGTAACAGTGCATGGTAGTTGGTGTTTCATGAACCAGTCAGAGCATGCGAAAAGTACTATACATCTGTTTAGTTAATATTAAATTAATATAATGATTATTTATAACATGGCTCGAGTTTTAGGTCAGTAAAAGAAAACAGACAATTATCTCTGCACCCTTGCTCCCATATTAAGCTTTACAAGCAATTTATATTAATGGGGTAATTCTTTTTTTGCCTTTTATTTTTCACCACTTACTACATTTGTATTGCTAATTTTTTATTTTTCTTTTCTTGCTTTATTTTACAATTGTTTTTGTCAGTGACATATTCTAGTTTACAAATTCTTATAGCAGTTCGAGTATTTACATATTGCACTCCTGGCCATAAGTATATCGTTAATTGTCTAAGGGCCACTTGTCTTGTTATATACAATTGGCCTACACTCATCAAACTGTAAATGTCCTGCAATTAATGAGTGTAAATAAAGTTGTTGTTGTTATGGGAAGTTGTTGGACCAATTTTTGGCCAATCATTGCACAGGATTTGGTTATTGACCCTAGGAATTTATCTTACCATGTAATAACATTACTTAAAAACTTTGTATCACAGTGTTCTAGCTAGGCCAAAACAAAAGAGCACTGCATCCTGTCATTTTTTCCAGCTTTCGTTGTTTTCAGACCCTTTGCCCTTATATACATAAATTTTGTTGTTTCAACTCGTCATTCTAAGTTGTTGAGCCATTTCTTTGCTTGGTTTCATAGTGCTTGGTTTGTGACTGCCCAATCAGCAATAACAGATTGATTGCCTATATATCAATATCATTAATACTGAAGAACTCATGATTATCCTAAAATGATATATAAATTGGCCTTATTATACATAAATTTTATCGTTCCAACTCGTCATTCTAAATTCTTGAGCCATTTCTTTAGTTGTTTTCATAATGCTTGGTTTGTGACTGCCCAATCAGCAATAACAGATTGATTGCATACATCAATCGTGTTAATACTGAAGAACTCGTGATTATCTTAAGTGATATATAGATTGGGCACCCTGTGGTTTCCTTTAGCTAGCTAGAAAACTGTTTAATCTTATATCAGTTACATACACATGTGTGAAAAAGAAGCCTTTGCTCCAAACAGATATTATATGGCTCATATGTATTTAAGCGTTGAGAGCACTGCACACTGGTAATGCAGAAATCGTCAGAGTTTTTCAATTAATATACACAACTTCAGTTGTTTTCATTTGTCTTGTGTGCTTTTCCTACTAAACTACTTTAAATAGTTTGTCCACCTTTACTCTTTTTGGTATTATCATGTTCTATCTGTTGGTCCTCTATCCCACATTTCTGTAGTTTATTGGTTTCTTCACAAGCTTTCAGCAGTCATGCCCTGACTAAGCCATCAAATTACTTTCTGATATTAACCTTAATACTCTCAGGTATTCTGCCACCCAACAGGGGGACTCAGGGCTCAAAGTTTATGACCAACTGGTCACACACATGACTTGAAATCTTGATTGTACACCTGAAAAATCGTGACCAATAGCACTCGTGTGCCTAAAAAGCTGAAGCTCAGTGCTACTGAATTAGAGCTGTAGACTCCTTCCTTGCTTGACTGCCCTTAATTTACTGACTTGCATTAAAACAGCTGTTTAATAAGTGAAAGTGAAAAAAATGCAGATTCAACACAAGGTCCTAGCAAAAAATGCACCACAGTTTGAAACTAAGTACTGCGTTCAGAGAGAGTCTGAAAGAATAAATACAGGACTGAAACAATATAAAGGACACTTATTGCTGATTAACAACTAGTTATAATTAATGTCTGAAACTTCTTTGATTTTTTTGTTCTCAGAATCCTAAGCTGTGCTCCAAAAATTTTGGCAGTGCACCTCGAAATTTAGTCCCGGTATCACACCTGCACTTATAGTAAGACTCTGATTCTTTGCCAAAACTTTACAATAATATGTCAATTATTTCCCAACCCCTTCCTCATATACTCTACACTGTGTGGACTGGAGTAACTATGTAAGTTGATTTCCTGTATAGAACGTCTGTGTTTTAATTCATTTGATTATTTCTTATAGTTTTGTCACAGTACAAAGGGACATTTTCCAGAAAATTACTGACAAAATTCAGAAAATTGAACAAGAAGACAAGGTAGGTTTTGGTTAGCACCTGTTATTCTTGTTGTTGCCTTCCAGTACATAATTTTCTTTCGTAATTCATCTTCTGGTCATTAAGTTTGTTTTGTTTTATGTTTTCAACTTGTAGGAATTTTCATCATTCGTTCAGCAAACTTTGATGAAGAAAGCAAAAGAAATGGTAGAATGTAAAGATCAAATCAAAAAGGCAATGCAGTATTTAGACAAGGTAACTGAAACAGAATCATGGGCTTGCACTTAGAGTCTAGTATTTCAAAAACCGTTTAAGTACAGTGGTAAGTAAGAACAATTGGAGTAAATCTGAAGCAGGTGGAGTGCCAAGAAGGTTGCAAAACTATATGCAATATTACGAAACAAACTCCACTCTAACCACTGTGTTGGCCGGTATCTAGATTGGAAGTCATGTGCTTCACACACTAAGGGCGCAAGGACAGTGTTTATTACTCCGTGTGTTTGCTCTGATGCCCGACAGCAAAGATTTTTAACAATAGACTTTTTAGTTACTCAGTGACACATAGTAACTATAATAGAGACTTTAAGCAACGAGTTCAGCAAGGTCGACGGCGACGGTAGAAAACAATGGTGAATACAATAGCTGCACGGTGGAATGCACCGTGCTGGCCACCTGCATGTCGTTGTCTTCAAAATTACATCGTGTAAATGTTGGGGTCCTTAAGAATACGGGAACGACCAACAATTTCTCAGTTTTCTTTCATCTTTATGAAGGAAACTTCTTCTGTTCATAAAGCCTTCCTAAAAAAAAGAGGGGGAAAACGAACCAGACATGGTCGAAAAAGGTAAGCCAGAAATTTGTTTTTTGTAAGTCAATGCTGACGATGAAGGCCCTAATACTGGGGACTTGCTCACCAATGAACTAAACAGCTTCTATGGCAAGTTTTTGTGTACATGAAGTGTAAGTGACACATATTGTGAAGGCAACCAGTCTTTGAATGAAGGTGGTTTTAGTCGAGCACAAAATGTTCAGTCAGGCAAGTAAAGCTGGATCTGATCAGTTACACACTCGACACAACCTGACCTGGAAGCTTTTTCGAGATAAAGACTAATCCAAGAAACCATTAAATTGCCACAAGTGGGTCAATGTAGACGCCCCATTTATATGAAAGACTAATCAAGTCCCATCCCTGTTTTTGTAGTGTACAGCTTGATTTTGTTGCATTTTTGTTGCTTTTTGTTGTTTTAGTCCAAAGTTTTGTCATGAATAACCTTATAACGTGCAGATTAAGTTTTAACAGTTGAACACCTAGGATAGTGTAATAAAGCGATAAAAGCTTAAAGTTTGAAAAACATGTTATTTTGTTGCACTGACAAGAAAACTGTTGTCTTTTTGGAAAAGGTATCGGGTGCACTATCAGAATGTAGCGACCTTTCAGATGGAGCAAAACTGACAGTTCTCCAATCTGCCGTCTCTGATGCTGAAGGGCCCGCCTCAGGTATCTCTTCGCTATCGCTACTGTTGAGACCATCTCAGTGACATTGACACCACACCTTATTAAGTTACCAGACTTTTGGTACAAAGCACGAGCTACTTCTGTGGTTATTGTGTCAAAGTGTAGTCTCCACAACTGTTTCTTCGTAGTGGATACTTTGTTAAATCGAAGATACAAAAAAGTCAGGGTATGTCTTGTCTATATATTTTTCTTAGGCAACCCTCGATTTTTAGGGACCATATTGGTCAGTGAGGTGATACAGGGTTTGTATGGGCCCTGGAAATTCTGGGAAACCCATGAAAATTTTGGATGACTGGAAATCCCTGGAAAAACCTGAAAAAGCCCTGGAATTTTTTTATTAAGTCCTGGAAGTTTTCATTTCACAGTTTATGTATTGTTACATGAGTCCATGGCTGTTTAACCAGGTGATTGTGAACATTATTTTCATTCTAGGTTTAAAGAGCCCAGCAAAATCCCTGGAAAAAAAAGCAAAAAAACAGCCGTACGAACCCTGGTGTTAGCTATTTGACATAACTTGTTTGCAAAAGTGTTGTTTCTTCACTAAACACGTATGTTATCTTTCCTTGAAAAATGTGTCTGAAGTATCGCTTTAAGTCGATTAATGTAATTATTAATCTAACTATTTGAATTATTTGAAGGAAAATTTGTTTTGCAACAATTTTTTTTGCCCTGTTGTTTCAGAAAAGACGTCGGGTCAGTTTGTAGAAGTTGTTGGTTCTTTAAAGAAAAACGGTTGCTTCTGGGTGTGCAAATGTGAGCCTGATGACAGCAGCTCATTTGAGCAATTTACCATCAGTATGAAGTGAGTTGATTATATGGAAGGGGTTTGGTTGTATCTTAAACCTGAGTAAGGGATAAACGAGGTGACATATTTGGGAAAAACTATGGATGATTGTATACTGAAAAGCTACAGGAAAGAAGAAAAAGGATTTAGCTACACAGATGGCAGAGTAATAGAGAGAAAGGGTGGTAGGATAATAGACAGACATGTTAGTGACAGGCATCGCCGTGTGATTTTTTAAAAGATTATAGTTTTATTAGTGCCTTTCATTCCTTACAAAGCATAGATTTTCGACTCAGCATAGCAAGAACGGCTGAACTTAAGATCCCAGAACGACGGAACTGTCAAGTCTTACAAGAAACTCTTGCGCAATTCACGTTTCACGTTTCTGTTAATGGAAATCTTGCGCCTTCTGTAACTAAAAGAGACTTACTTTTTTCAGCTTATTTCTTTACTTGTCACAACTGGGCGCCAAAAACATATCACAATCTTTTATTTCCGATACTAAGGCTATACATGTTTGCAACGGTTGAATCTTTGTTTGACCTTTTTGACAGGAATTTCTTTCAAGAACAAACCTTTGATGCCTTGCCGGTTGTTGAGGAAGGAATGCTGTGTGTTGTGAAAAAAAACATCGCCGGCGAAACTTCTTTTCACAGAGGACGTATTGACAAAGTTCTTAAATCCTCGATGGTATGTTTTATGTTCATTACGAGAAGCCACACAATTTATTTTAGTTGCAACCGTTCAAATTTTAATTTATGAAAACAATAATAATTGTAGACATTAGTAGTAAAAATAATAACGACACTTATAATGATAATAATAAGAATAAATCTTTATAAAAATATATGATATTGACAATAATAAAAATGATGATATTAGTTTCGTTATTAGGCCAAGTATTGTTGGTAAGGTTTAGAAACATTTAAGAACGTGAGAGTGAATGTTGTCATTCATCCAGTTGGAAATTATCATAGAAAATTATCAACGGAATTAATAAAAGTTTTTTGTAACAAATTAGGTACGTTGCGGCCATATTGCACGACCTTTATCAGGCAACTGCCGAGTTGTCACGTGACCCAATTGGATCAAAGGGGGCTGCGGTACGGGGTATCACATTCGTGGGACCGCGCTCTCGAAGGCGTGTCCTGCCGACCGTCACGTAATCCAATTGGAGCACGTGAGAACTCGGCAGTTGCCTAATGAAATTTGTATGATATGGCCGCAACGTAGCTAAATTGTTACAAAAAAATTGCAGCAAGTAAGTTTTAAAATTACTTTCTAAGATTCGTTAACATGGTTAACTACTTGTGAAGCAAAACCTCAGTGACACTGATTAGATTCTCTAGCTTACACTTAAATCTGCGACCAGTTTAACATCATTTAACTAGCTACTCCTTATACAACTCGTATATAGTACTTATCAACTTAGTAAATTTTTAAGTGAATGGAAATTGGCCAAACCACTAAAGATGAAAGGAAAAATTCTCCCAAGCTGCTTCTAGTTAGAAAAACCTACCAACCCAGCCTGTCGAAATTGGGGCTAAGTGGGTGAAGTTTTGCCGTTCCAGTGGAGATGATGATGTACGGTAATACCACTTGATTTACTACGAATCTTTGATTTAGGTGCTTGAAAACCTTTCCTTTTCATACGACAGTCTCTCATAAGATTTTATTTTTCTAAAAAGATATCGTGGTTGATTAAATTCAAATTCACGCCGTTGATTTTAAAGAAATCAACGATCGCACAAAAGATGGTGATTTTTATATTTACCCATATTTCCTCGTACATAAACGTCTAAAACTGCCCTTAAAAACTTATAGAAGAAATATATAAACCTCAAATTTGACACACACATTGTTGTTAGTACAAGGAAGAGTTTTACCAACTGTTACCTTCCTTGAGTTTCTTTTAGCGATGTGAGGTTCGCAATCCATTATGGTAAATGTACAACCACCATCTTTTCCGGATTGATCAATTGCTGTCATTTCAGGTTTCCTTGAGGTATCTGGACAGAGGAAACATAGAAAATGTAACGCAAGTACAACTTACTAGCTTACCTGAGCAATTCAGGCAGCAAGATTTCCAGGTTGGTAATGATGTAAGGCTACTGCAATCAGATATAAACAAGACATCCAACTGGATTGAAAATGAAAATGTTTATTAACCCCTATTTTGAAAAATCAGCAGTGTTGCATATACGTGCTAATAGTGACATTAAGATTAAAGTATTTTCAGGATTCCTGCAAACGGCAAACGTCAAGATGTCACGTGAACTCACTCTTGCCGCGCGGTTTGACGTTCGCGGTTCAGGGTTCGACCTTAGAAAGGCTGTCTTGCCGTAAGTGGAATACTGCAAGGTTTTTCGACCTTTTCAACTTTGCAAAGCCACGTACAAAATTTGTACTTAACTTTATTCATGTATTAACTCCTGAACAGGTAGTTTGTTTATTTTCAGAAAGGAGTTGGGAGACGAATTTTTACGATTCAAAAAGCTGCCGTGGAATGATAAAAAACAAATATGGCGTCGTGGCGACTATAGTTATTTACACAGCGAAAAATGCAATTTCGGCGGTTTATTTGTGTTTTGGCACTAAACATTCGAATATTTTACAAGGCCTGGACATTTTAATAGTTTGTCTCTGCATTTTGTGTGCTCTGTAATAATCATTTCTCTAAAATTCAGTACATTGTATATTAACCCCAATCTTAAATGCCAAATATTTCATACGGCAAACCGCAAACTTCGGCCTCCAGCCTGCGGTTTGCGGTATTTTTCAAAATACTTCAATCTTAATGTCACTAATGATATGAAGACAGCCAGTAAAATGGCACTGAGACCTCACGGGTCAGTAGGAACCAAGCCTGTGATGAGCCCTAAAAATAGTTTGAGTCTGGGTTCAGTACAGGCTTTAGTTCCTTCTCACCTGTTAGGTATCCCAGTGCCATTTTACTGGCTAGACATTTGTCAGTGATGCAGTGGCCAAGCGGATAGCTTGACTCATAGTCCTAGTTTCGCGAGTTCGAGCCCCGGTCAGACCACTCTGTTGTGTCTTGAGCAAGACACTTCACCTGACTTTGTTCCAGTCGACTCAGCTGTATAAATGAGTACCAGTTCTGCTGGGAGCTAACCTGCGATAGATTAGT
>JAOBRD020720583.1:2817-14338 GCA_027575215.2 Hydrozoanthus sils
GCCTCAAATTGTTCTTGAATTGGTCTTATTTCTAGGTGTGGTTTAAATCGAAGAAAAACTAAGCCTAAGGTATTGCAACACATGCATCATTCACCCTTTCTTGTGGATTCGCTGAGTCTTTTCCCCGAGACGATTTCCTATGCCTGTAAACTGTGAATCATTAGTTATTCATTCTGAATTGTCAAGTCAGTAAAGATCGAAACTAAATGAAGCTTAAGGCTGTCTAGCCTAAGCCTCAGCTTGTTCTTAAATTGTTCTTAAATTTTGGCCAATCTGAGCCTCGTTCTTGTAAAATTGTTCTTAAAAAGAGTTGAGTAAGATATTTTAAAGTTGTATCCTGTAGTAAGGATGAGGGAAGAAAAGTTCAAATGATGCTTGTTTGCACGAACAACGTTCAACATTTTTACATGAAGACGTACTATTTTTAATGTCTTTGTATCCTAGGCATACTTGCCTTACTCCTCTATGGGAGCGCATTAATGGACTAAAGAGCGTTTGTTGACTTCCTTTGTGTACTATTTTATTTTATAAGTCAATTATTGAAGAGAATACAGAAAGGAAGCTTGTAGCAGGAATGAAGCATTAAAGAGCAATTAAGTCCCAGTAATAGGAGAGTTTCAGCTGACGTCATTGTGTGCATTCTGCTTCATTAGCATACAACTTTTAAAAGTCGTAGAAAGAACAGAGATAAACAACAACTGCACTTAAAACTTGAGAATACTTATCAAAATTAATGAGTGAGCGAACTTTCTGTTCATAAGTGTAGTTTCAAAGAAGAAATTACCACTCAAAAAAATGCAAAACAGCTGGCGGCAAGAACCATAATGAGCCATGCATTCTTTGTAAAAGTTCCAGTTTTTAAAACCAAATCTCGGAAAGATTACTCGGGATACCAATCTCATATTTTCAGAGAAGTTTGTTTTGCAGAAACTTCCCATTATTCAGAAGCTTTGTTTCTGTAGTTGAATTACAAAGAGTTCGAATACTAATGAGGGAAAAATATAAACAAAAACTCGCCCATATAGATATAGATAATTTAATAGGTAAGTAATGAAATGAATGGAAAAATGAACGCCAACTATGAGAAAATTAAAAGTAAAAAACAGTCAAAACGAGGAATAAAGCTCATTTTCCTTCACAACGTAAAATATGTCACGCAGTAGGAAGAATTCACAAACATTTCGTCACGTATAAACGACTGCTTTATAACGACAACCAAGCAAGCTTGCTTTGGTCAAACGGCTGGTTTAAAACGAGGCCACGGTGGAAAATAATTGACTTGTAACGTTTTTTATGGCCTAAGTTTAAAAACGAGTATTAGTTGGTCTGAGTTGAAGGCTTTTGCTATTGAATTGGCCCTACGGCTTTTGTACGTTTTAAGTGATTTCGAAGTACCGGCTTGGAAACTATGTGAATGAGCACACAGCAATGGTTATAGAAAATTAATCGTTTTGGAGTTGTGTTCTTGGAAGCTGAAGAGCAAAGCTTGGAATTCTTGAATCTTTCTTATTTTTTCATAAATGATTCATTGATAAATGAAAGACCAACAGTAAGAAGTTGTTGAGATCATTTACAACCGTTAAAATTGACACCAAAATAACTTTGAAATCGAATACGATATGCATGCAATGAATTGGTCGACTGACCTTCCGCTCGCTACGCCCTTCCATATTAACAAAGATAAAATAAGCAGTAATTCGGAATCTAAATAATCTTCTTTTTTACGTCTCGGGGGCATTTGCGAAATTACTCTATGAGCCCTTCATTTGACTAAAGCCGGGGACACACCAGGCGATCGCTTTGACTGGCGAAATTCGCTCAAATTCGTTCGAGTGCGTCACCTACTGCGATAGCAATTTCGCTGATCGCAGCGACTAGCGTATAAAATCGCCCATATCTAACATGTCAGATACGAGCGGTTAAATACGCCACGTTTCGCAGGCGATGAAATTCGCTGCGATTGGCGTTTAAAATCCCCACATGTGTCCGGGACTAAATAAAATCGCCAGTTTAGTGTCTGACGCTTCCTCTTGTCTCTATCAAGGATACACAGGAGACTTTTTTTCAACTATCACATTTTGTAGTTTTTGAACATGTGGAACTGTTCGGAAATACCTTTCGATATTCGAAAACTCCATGTTAAATATAATATTGATTTCAAGTTTTAGCGAAAAACATATTTTTAGCCAAATGAGACAAGGTGAGAAAGCGTTAATGATTTCGCTTCTCTTTGCCCGTGTACTTGTGCTCATCGTATTTACGATTTTTCATTGTCAAAAAACTTAGTCGGGTAAAATTTATACATATATTTTTAAAAGACCATACGAGACGAAAATTCGAGCAACGTACACCGTCCTTTCTATTTACTGAAGCATGAATTCCCGTAAATCCGAGCTTGTTGATGTATTGCGTATATTACGGAGTGACAACGTCGTTCTCGAGTATAGTTGTTTTAACATTCGCGGTTAGATTTGGATTTTGGCATGTTTCAAAGTTGCACTCGCGTGTAAAGATAGTTTGACATATACTCACCTAGCTTAATTAGATTACAAGGTGATGAAGGTGTGAACTACGAACACCTCTATGCAAACAGTGGTAAGAGTTCTGTGGGATAGAAAACACGCTTTTTCTCGACTTCAATTTTTAGCAAAAATTCGTGATTTCAAGCAGATTAGTCCGGCTCTCTTTATATTTCATAAGTTTGGAACACTAGGAAAACACCTCAAGTCCAAAGCCATGTCTCTTGCTCAGTTTTTTAACCGTTTACTTCTTGAGTAAGAGGGATTTATTTCGAAAAATTAGCTAGAATTCGAACGTCAAACTTCAAAAAGTCCGCATGACTAATCAACAAAGCAATTAAAAAGAAAACTGAGGCACAATTTTTGACCTCAACGTGTGGTGAACAAATTGCAACAAAAAACAGCGGTATAGCCATAGGCCCTTAACGCGCGGGAGAATAAACACTCTGGGAAAACATGTAGTTTTCGAGAAAAACGGTTCTTACTTGTTTTTGGTTGAAAATTTGGGAAACATAATTGCAGAGACCAAAACTTTGTTCTTTTACCTATCAGAATATATATGTGTTTTGCTAAAAGCTTAGATTGAGTATCTCTTCGGCCACGATGAAAAACAGCATTCAAAAGCGTCCTGTGTATCCTTTGCAATCTATTTAAAAAAAAAGGTCAAGCAAAGTCATTTATCTCCTCGGCTGAGTAGATAATAGTCACTTTTTTTCCAAAATTAGAGAGCAAGAAGCAAAGGTTTTGTTCTAACTGAAAGCGCGACCGAGTGTTTACTCGTCCAAAGCTGCAACGATCGTAGCGAAATGGAGCGTCTGATGTACTCGTAACTCAACCCGGTGGCCGGTTAGCTGTATTTCTGTACTAGAGCAGTGCGAGTACTGATGAAACTCTATTTCTACTGACTTTGGTACAAAACCTCGTTATTTTACTTAAGTGTTAATTTGTACTGGCTTTTTAACTGGCGTTTGAGAGACGTAATGGCATTTGAAAAGCTAAAACTGTGCAGAAGTGTTAACAAAAATGGACTTAATTTGTTTGCTGATTGGGAGCAAGAGACTGAGCGATTTCATTTCTACATAGTTTTGCAATTCATTAAAAACAACTGAATTCATTTTTTTATATGTACAACTGTTGGAAAAACAAGGAAAATGTTGACGAAATTACCTTGTTGTAAAACAAAAGAACTGAAAACTTTTGATTTTTCCAATCACTTTTTTCCATCCAACCTAAGAAATTACGAGTTTAACCACAGTCTTAGCTGAGTGAAAATATTTGAAGAACTTTTTAAGTTATCTGCATTTTAATTTCTTAGAAAGTTTATTTGTTAATTGAGAACTGTAACTGTGGCCTGGTTCAGCTTACATTTTGTTCTCTAGTTCTATCTTTCCCTTTAAGCCGTGAAGTTTACTTTGTAAGCCGTAAATTAAAGGTTTTACTTCTATTTCAAGACTTGTTAACATTTTTAAGAAATCGTTGCAAGTTTATAGTCTATTCAAATTCAGTCAAGTTTGTTTCTTGACTTCTAAACTATAGACGACAGAAATATAGGAACATTAGTTTTTACTCATTTTCCTTTTCTTGTCAAAATTATAAAACTATCAACACACGCTAAGTGTTAATCGAAGTTGTCGTTTTTCTAAATTTAGCAACAATTCATGTCGAAAAAAGTCGAGAAAGCTCTCATTACGTGGCCATTGTTAAAAGTTCATGGGTGCATGTTACAAAAGTCAACTGACATTTTTTTTAAATTCAACCAATCTGCATGACTTGCTGTTTAGAATACAAGGTTTTTAACATGGTACCATCTGCAGTACAGGGTCAACCGTGTAAAACAACCCTTCTCTAACAGTTTTAACTCACTTAGTGATTTATAAATACTTCAAGAAGGAAATGTCAAAATGCATCATTAAGAGTTTTCTGTTACAGATATGCAACTTTAAATGACCTCCTGCATGAATCTGTTTTCGTTGTTGCTTAAGCCCAGTTTCAGGAGAGAAATGTTCCCATGCAATATTTTACGCCTGAGGAACTCTTCACAAAATCAAGGAGTCGCGTGTTGTCTTTTGCCTCGTGAATTTGATCTAATTACAACCTCTTTACCTGGGCCCCATTAAACAAAGAAACTAACTTACTGTATTGGTTTGAATTTTCTACTGCTCCTCGAAGTTTTCCCGCTCCGCTGAAAGGAACTTGAATAAAATAGCCGTTCCAGTTTTGTACATAAACCATCCTTACGTTGGTTGGTTTTGTTGAAATGTCAAGGAAAGAAGGAGCAGTAGTTTTCAGTGAGACGTTTTGCATCATTTGTTGCACTGTCTTTTTACGATGGGTATTTTTTTGAAGTCTTGCTTTGGTAAAAACTGTTTGACGTTTCGACGCGTGACCCACGACAAGCGGTTTTGATAGTGTTGACTTGATAATTGTCAATAGTAGAAGTGCGCAGATGAGCTGAAAGAAAAAATTTCAAACATTCTTTAATTGATATAACTTCACACCATGGCCATTTTAATACTTTTTATATATAAGGTTGCAAACTGTTTTTGTGCCGCTTTAGAGAAAGTGGTTTCTTCTCAAAATTCATGAAGATTTATAGCCAGGCAAAATGTAAACATTTTGATTTGTCGATCACGAACGTGACTCGACAGTCGAGTTAAGTAACCAAGGCAGACACAGCTCGTAAAAGTTTCAAAATGTTATGGCAAAAACATCAACTTACTTACCAATAACAAAACCTGAACCTTCTTCATGTCTGGTTTAGTGTATGTGGTGATACTAACTCTACGGAAAGTCCTTTCGTCTGAGTCGAACACTTTCGCTCACTGTTTCATTGTTCAATAACCTCATTCCTCACGCATGCGACAGTTTTTAAAAAAAACGATCATTCAGACAGTCATAATCTACTATAATTTCCGTTTCTATTCATTCTTTCTAACCAGTTAAAAATAAAAACTTGAGTCCAGGAGGGGATTTTTAAAACCCATTATTTTATAGATGGCCCCTTGCGTTGAAACCAGTTTATGTTAGACGCATGAGGCTTTCGATATTGCGCACTCTAATGGCAGTGATATAATTACCACAGACAGTTCGCTTGCGGCTCGGTGGGCGTAACCGGGGAGCACACCGTTTATCCACCTGCAGCTTTAATATAATAGTGCTCATGTCCTTTAAGATAAAACTAAACAAATGCACTGCGGACGACATCCGTATTCTGTGAAGTCCAACTGGGACGATGGACCACAGTGAGTAGAAATATAGACGGTACATAGACTGTACGCGGAACTGATGCACAATCGTAGTCTATGGCTATAGAAATTGAAAAAGCCGCTTTGAATACCTTGAATTCTTGTGTTGGGCTTAAATAGTGTGTTTCTACAAAAGATCTCTGTGTCGCGAAGATAACAACAGCTCGTGTGTAGAATGCTCATTGTGATCTCAAACGTTTATAATTGAGCGAAAAATCACTGAGACCTTGCCGAAGGGATCTTGTTTGAAGCATCGACGTCGACAGTAATGCACTGTCTCAAACGAGCGGGTGCTAGCATTACGCGGACCCCTTGTTTCTACCCCGTTTCAAAAGCTCATTTTTCTTATCGAGCGTTCCTGAAACATACCAAACAGAGAGAGCCGATACAAAAAAACTGAATGTTTCTATTCACTAGAGTGCAGACCAAGTCACTGGGGAATAAATCTCCAAGAGACACCGCCAGGACAGAATCCTCTGCTCCCTAATCCGCCGCATTTTAAGATGCACGCAATGAGTTAAATAGTTGAGGACTTGGAAAATGGTCGTACACATAGAAGGGCATTTATTTAAGTCCTTTGAATCAACCAAGCCATTTATAACATGATTGACATGGCAGTTCAATGTCACTCCATTGAAAATTCGTGGTTTGAATTTATTTGCCACACGCTTTCGAACCCATTCTATTACTTAAAATCAAAGCGAAGGTAATCGAAGTCCTTTAACTACATTACATAAGAGACTTGATTTGTGGCTTTATACAACTGGACTGTAAATGGCAGTAATGTGTTCTTTAAGAAGATAATCTACTTAGGTACTACTGCGACAAGAGGAAAAATAAAAGGACCTCTTTTATTGGACAAAATTCTTTGAAAAGCCCGACACACTAGGTTCTGTTTGTACTGTAAACCTTATGCAGAAATGTCTTGCTGTCTGACAATTTATCACAATAGCTCGGTGAGACAATATAGTGTTTTTATTGTTTTTATAAAACTGCTTAACGCACCGTTAACGTTTCGCGCTAGTGCGGCAGGCAATCGTTTGTGACCGACGGCGCCTGAGATATAGTTTAGAGTCTACAGTATAACAAGAGTAAGATAAGTCGTGTATCTGTTTTTCTCTTTCTTTATACTAAGCTCCTTACGAATTCCGAGTGTTTACCAAACAGTTATAAACTTCTAGTCTGATTTCTTTGCCGATACAGTAATGAATTGGGTCTTATGAGTTTCTTGGCAGTAAAAACTCGACTTTTAGTCCAACAACCTTTAAGTCTACACTCATGAATACTTTATATATTGTTAAAGTAAACACTTGTCTGAAAGAAAGCATGTAAAGAGCAAGTTCAAGTGCAACAACTGCTGAAACATATTAGTTCATTATAGTACATAGTGTCAAATTTGGCGGGACAACGGTGTTTGATGACGTAAAGACGTTTCGTCAGTGGCGGGATAAGGCCGACTGCTTCTTGACCGCTCAGGAGTGTTCAGTTATAAATTTAAAACTGCTACGAAAAGTTGACAACTATTACATTTTATAAACCAGACTATGAAACTCTTAGTATGCAGCGTCGCTTAACCACAGCATTTAACAGTTTGCGTGATGATTTATCGCCCTCTTATCAGTTTAGTGACAAGGAAGACGAATAGTTTACTCATTTAGTCATAAATGGTTCTTTAAGACAAAAAAGTTCACAACTTAGTTGTGGTCAAGAGAATGGATTAGACTCTCATTATTTGAAAACATCGTTTTCTAACCGACCGTTATCTTATCTTTTCAAAAAGAACTATTTCCCATTTTTTGACAAATTTGTATCTTGAATTTAATATAAAAAATATAGCTGTACATGCGTGTGTACTGTCACGTTCGAAAGAAGAGGTTTAATTGATTTACAAAGAGGAATATTTGTGTATTCAAATCACCAATACCAAGTAGATTTAAGATTTAGGGTTTTTCTTTAGCGAATATCACGATTACTAATGGAAGATGTTTTGAAAAACGATTGTTCTCGACATTCTTATGATTTCTGTGACTAACTAGTGGGAAGTTTTATGTGTTTGTATGAGGCTAAACATACTCCGCGGTAGATAACAAGTTCAATGAAGCACACATTTTGCCATCCTCGACCTATCTTAGCTATCGGAGTTTTTTAATCTATCTTAACCAGCCCTCAGCTAACTTCCATCTACTTTAAGTGACTAGCTTTAAAAAACTGCCAAGTGCATCGGAATGTAAGTATACTGTTACTTGGTTTAGCGTAGAGAAGTTGCGCTCAACAGACGCTCAAGTACAATACTTCACACAGCAAAAATGTTTTAACTATCAACTTTATTGTTGATTTTACCAAGCCACTTGACTTCTCTCTAATTTATGTTCAACCGCATACATCTATGACTATATTCTGTTAATGACGAACGGAGCAATATCTGATGGTATATTGGTTTCTTTCTCGCATTCCATAGCTATTAAAATAAGTTTGATTTCCATTTTTAAAATATTCTGCACGATAAGAGACGGGAAAGTTCGACTGACTTGTAGAAGTTGATATTTGTATTGTGTTGTTTTTCAGCTCTTCATGACCAAACTTGGCCGTGGCGCTTAGTAATTACTTTAATAATATTTGGTGAGTATGCGACAAGAGAAAAAAGATAACTTTCTTTTTCGGTCAAAATTTGTTCGCTGAAGTTTAGCAATAAACCTAACTTTTGCTTTCTTTGAAGTTCCTCAAGTTACATAACGGGACAATTTTTAATAGTTTTTAGAGTAAGAAAGACACGATAAGGCGACAACTATACATTAAAATCGTGCTTAATGGTTTCTGGAATTTTCTGCGCCCAAATTGGATTTGTAAGCTGATCAACTCATATATACTAACCAAGTTTGGTTTCTTCAAACGTTGACGGGGCCGTTCAGTCGACGATACCAACATTGGTTCGGGCTGGGTGAAAATAAAAGTAGAGACGCATAATTGAATTGTGAATTTTGCCTCAAAACAAATTATTTTCTCTATTGCTAACTTCTTCCTACGTCGCAGTGACATTAGGGCCAACGTTACAGATAAACAAGAGACTCTTTACTTCACGCCCCTGTAGTCTGTTTGTGTTAATGAATCACGATTTTCTTTTTTTGTTTCCGCAAAAATCGTTCGGGGTTATTTTAGTTTATATAACGATACAACTTTATTTCTTATCAAAATTTTTCAACTTGGTTTTATAGTTTGAAAGAAATGTTTTTCAAGTTTAAAAATTTCAGAAAAAGCCTGACTCATTCTGATGGGAAAGTCGAAACCCACTTAGATACTTGAGTTTTACTAGTGACTCAGCTCCCAATGTGTGTTTTTATAGATCAGTCAGATGAGTAGAGCATCTAGATCTGACCGATAATGTGATGGGTCTCGTGTTCGCTTCCTGTCAATGACTCAGGATTTTAGTTTTTCTGAGTCTTATTCACCTTGACTGAGAAACTTTTCTTTCAAACAGAGCAAACTATAGCTCGATAAACAGCTTTGGAATTCTTACAATGCCAAAACTCTCTGGAAAGATTGTTTAAACGTGCACTGGGTATAACTAAAAACCAATAAAGTTAAGCCCCTAAAGTTCGTAATAAGGTTATAATTTCGCCGGGTAAAGTAATATTTAACTATAGGCAAATCGGTAAATATTTTTAAAAACTAAACGTTTTCAATTCAGAGTTGAACTGATTAAATTTGCCTCCCGTAGTTAATTCGGTCCGTGACCACTTTTTAGTTTTTATTTCACTCCCGATAGGGCTTTTCATTTAAATTTACAAAAATTACCAAATATAAACTACTTACAATCGTTAAAAACTAACATAATACAAAGGCGAGTAAAATAAGATGATAATGAAGTTACTAAAACGCTAAAATGCTAAAAATTAAGCTTGATACAATTGATAAATTACTAAAATGCTAAATCATTAAAATTCTTGATGAGTAAAATTACGTTTCGAGCCATTTGGTGAGCAGTGTTCTCTTTACAGAGTTTTTAAACACAGTGTTATATAGAGGCATTTAACTTCCGTAATTCACTGATAGAAATACGTATTACTTATACGTATTCGGAGCAAGATGTAAACTTCAAGAAAGTCGTGCTTATACGCATGTGGTCCGGAATTGTAAAAATAAGCCGGGATCAGTGGGTTCTTTCTCAAGCGAGTTTTGCTCGGAAGTTTTGTTCTTGTTATTTAAATTTTATTGGATTGGCTATCAATCAATGAGTAAGCCAAATGAGATTGGTTTGTGATTCAAGCTCGGTGCAGTTAACGTTTAACATACCTGCATCTAGTGTTGTTTTCTTCTTTAACCTCATTCGACAGCCATTAAACTGTTTTGGTTGCCAGTATTCGCTAGTTCGCAGAAACCAAATGTTTTCCGGTAAAAGCGAGGTTAATTGTGATTTAACATGCAGGGGGCATACACGTAGATTGTGAAATTGAAACGGAAACTGAGAGTGTCCTTCCGTTTAATAGTGTATAACCGGCAACGCCACTTGTTCTCACCTCGTGCGCAAGTTCCTGTTTTGTCCTTTCACTTCCTCTTGTTTTTAGTTGAAGCACATCCCAGTGCTAATATAGCATCAGTATCTTCCTGTTCTGACAATGAACAGGAACTAAACGTCAGTCAGTCTGGCGCTTCCTGCTCCACAGTAACTTCCCCAGGCAATAAGCCAGTTAAGTATTACAGTTGTTTGCGGGTCTTTGCACCTGTTTTCTGCTAACGTTGCGCGAAGTAGAAATTGATCCTACTCGTGCAACATTGCGTGCAACGATTTCACCGTGTGGCCACACGAAAAAGTTCATTCACGCTCAATATTGCATGCAATGTTGCGTTGTGTAGTCACTACCTTAAATGTCTTCACGAACGGCCGAACTAGAAGGAAAAGCTACCAAGAAAAGCCAAAATGGAGCAGTTTCTTCAGTTTTGTGCATCCCAAGCAAACTCACAACCACTTGAACCAAGGGTTCATTAACATCTTTTTCTTCTTTAATTAGTTGGACGAGAGACAAAATTGAGTCAGTTTTGTCTCTTGTTCAAAAAAAGAACAAAATGACATTAACGAACCCTTACTTGGATCAATTCGCCAATACGAGTGTTAGGGCGTTTGAGAACTGACGTAAACTGTATTTATGAACGGTATAACTAAAAGAAAAAGGTAAAATTTACACGAACGGGGATCAAGCGTGGGTGTTTGTGCATGTGGGCACAAATCCCATACTGTATACTATTTGGGCTAATATATGCCATGTTTTGAAGTTTTCTTAAAAATAGGACTAGAAAAAAGGGTAAAAACATTGCGAACGGCCATCGATCTTGTAGATTATAACATGCCAAGTGTATACTCAACAACCCTCTGGGCTGACTACTGAATTCTTAACTCTTATTAATAGATTGAAATCACTTCACTAACCTAATATAATTATCATGATATTTATACTATTATCATAGGAAGGACTCTTAGACACATTAACTGTATTTATACATTCTTTTGTTTACTTGTTTCCTTTTAGAACCAATTGTTACGTTCTGTTTTCTTGTATTTAAAAGAATCAAGCTACCCAACTTGTGTAGCCATTTAGGTTATTTTGGGCAGCTTGTGTCTCAACTATTTTTTTTTTTGGTTTTCTTTAAATACAATCTGTCAAACGAAAGTATTACAAATAAAGTTATTGTTATTGTTGTTGATGTTGAATTCAAAAATTTCTGTTGCAAGACAGAAAACTATGGAGGGGATGAGAAGAGATC
>JAOBRD020720689.1:10124-23039 GCA_027575215.2 Hydrozoanthus sils
GTTTGGCAGTAGGATCTTCAGTCTAAAAGAAGAAGAAATGTCTGAGCTGTATTTGATGTCACAAAGACCCCAGAACTGAACTACTACATGAACATTTATGTACATTATAAACAACATATACTCCTTGAAAATATGGCTAATTAACAACTACTTTGAGAAAAGTATTAGCAACAATAAAAATTTCAGCAGTTGAAATGCTAAACATTAACATTCATTTAACATTAACATCTGGATAATGATCCCCCAAAAGGTGTTCATCTTACCTGCATATGAAAACCACTCATTCCAATGGGTGTTGGTGTAGCTGTCAACTTACGCCCTGGAGTTCTGATGGGCTGGTAGCCTGGTGGTGGATCCAGCACCTAAAACAGAGAAAACACTTTAACTAAAGTTTATTGCCACAGTTTACACAATCAGTCAGACTTTAAAAGGAATTTTTGGTTTCAGTTTTAACTGATTTCAAAAAAATGATTAAATGTTTGAAATGAAATCAATTATATTTTAAAGTCAATAAAGCAGATATCTTTAACTCACACACATTATTACAAAACAATTTGGCAATTGCTTGGGCATGAAAACCTTTCCAGTAACTACAACGACAATAAGTGTTTACCTTAAAAATTTTCAACACCTCATTCTAAGAACTAAATTTGGACACTCAACAATTATTATTCTGTGATGCAACTCACCTTGTATCCTTCCTTGGGAAACAGAGCATCAAGCTCCTGGTCTGACAAAGGACGATTTCGTTCATCAATCTCCCTTTCCCATCTGTAGGCCTGCATCTGCTCAGGTGTCATGGATACAAGGTGTCCTGATGGTTTAGAAACACAAGCCTTATCAGAATTTAGGGTTAGTAATAATAGTGAGAAAATAATATGAAATTGTTGCAGTTCTTGTAATGAATAATGCAATTAAGTAAGGAATCAAAATTCTGAAACACTTCTTAAGGTATCCATACCATTCTTTATTATGGATTAAGGTTGGCTGTACCAATGTAACTACCAGCTTTAAGCTTATAACCACCCACACAAAATTGTGTACCCAAAATATAACTTGTACCAACAAAAAAAAAAGGCCGAATCACATGTGTTATCAAAATAAAGGCCTTAGTTTCATTGTTTCATTCATGTGCATCAAAATATTTCATAACCAAACACTCTAGTAAATTGGTTTGTTAGAAGCCTGGTTTGTTCATATAAATCTTAGTCCTTTCTGGAACCTAATGGCTCACGAGGCCAAAGACTGTCTTTGATTTCTGTACTGTAAAGCAAATTGGAGCCCCTGACTTCCCTTTGCTGAGTCTCATCACATGTTAGCCATTACAAGAGCAGGTATTTAGTTTCTATAGGCAGATTTTAGCTGACCTAATGTTAACAAACATTAAAATCTAACACCTTGAGGACCTTAAACAGAGAAACCTTTGTCAATGTTGTAAATAAAAATGTTTGTAAATAAAAATGTTTGTAAATAAAAATTGACTCATTGATAACAATGACTAAAACTCTCATAAACAGGTAAGTCAGCAAAAGTCATGCATAAGAGTAACCACTTTCAGACTAGCAGTTTTGCCACTGGACCGCTGACACAAGATATCATGTACTTGGTATACAAATATACGAGTATGCATTGTGTTTAAAATACAAAACAGACTTGTAGACAACTATAATAAAATTAAAGTTAATTATCAGTAGGGTACAACCAGCTCTTACCTGGTGTGGGTGTCTGCATCTGCATGGCAGCTGTTCCAGCAGGAGTAATTCCACTGGTACCCATCATTGGTGTTGTCCCACCCACCATCTGGCTTGCTGGTGTCTCATCCCATCGCGATCGCCTCTTGCTACCTGGGGTAGGGGTGGCACCAGGTGTCTCGGCACCAGTGCGATCTGTTCTGGGTGTCTCCGCCCAACCTGGTGTAGCATGACCAGGTGTTTCACCTAGCAACAAACAAATAACAAAATAATTAAAATAAAAATAATATTGAAAATAAATGTGTTTGGGTATTCATTTAAGTTGTTTGAGCTCCAATAAAACCCCACCCACCTCCAGACTTTAAATCTGAAATAGCTGAAATAGGCTTCCCTCTCTTTAAATCACCGTCAAACCAAACCCCTCCCCCAAGGAGGAACTTAGTTGAAATCTTATTAACCTATGGGTTAATCTGGCTTTATTCTGTACTTTCTCTGTACCGGATGTTCGAGAACAAAACTCAACAACAATAACGATGTTGTTTACATCCATTTACAGCTTTTAACATTTTTAATCAAAACATATAATCATACTGCTTGCCTTGAAGGCTTGTAGAGTACCACTCTTTGTTAATCTTTAATAGTTTTACAAATCAAACAATAACCTAAATCTACATAATTTTACGTTACTGAGCTAAAAACAATATGAGACAGTAAGTTAACCTGTATTATTATAGGAAGGTTTCAAGGTGTTAAGCTATATTACTTGTTATACTACTCTGTGCCCTTTACATGTTTCTACAATTGTTTGTATTCTCACCTCTTTCTGTTTTTGGTGTTTCATCCCATCGATTACGCCGTGTTGAGGATATACCTAAGAATGAAAATAACATGTTTCAACATAATGGCACTATCTGGACAAGAAAATCCTTAACTGCATTATTTCTCAATTCTCCTAAGTCTACAAGCTTTTATTATGTTTGGAAACTAAATTCAAAAACATTTATTCAAGTAAAAAACAATATCGGGCTGGATATTGTTTCTTAAGACTAACTTATTCAACACCTATTTGTTAGTTGTTAAATCGAGGTTATAGCAATTCAATCTTTCATTAAATTCTCGAGAAGATAAAAAAATATCACAGCTGTTACCTCATGACTTCTACAAACTCTACATACTATCTGACAGTGTCTGTACAAGTCACACAAAAGAAATTAGTGGATTTCTTACTTGGAGTTGTGTTTCCAGGTGTGGCTGCCCCTGGAGTAGCATGGCTAGGTGTGGCCTCCCAAATGCGCTGTGTGCCTGGAGTTGCACCAGGTGTCTCAGAACCAGTAGCTCTGTGAGGTGTTACTCCAGGTGTCTCAGAACCCTTTGCTCGGCCTGGTGTCTCATCCCAGCGGCTTGCAGAAGGTGTAGCTTGCTAAGAGTGGCACATAAGGGTTAACATTCACACTAAATCGCAAATCGCAGTAGCAATCTGTCCTATAGTAGACCTTCAGATTTCACATCGAGCATGACAAGTACAAGTTTTTCTCATGTATAAAACTTGAAAAATATGCCATCTTGTTGTGTTGCCAAAACCCATCATTGTCTTGTTTACAACATTTGATACAAGATTTGCATAAAAGATTGGCACAAGGAAACACAACAACAAATTCTTTGCAATTCCAGCACCCCCAGTATGAAAAGCTCATATTTGTACTTGTATTCGGTTCTGAAGGACACTAATCTCACCAAAATATAAATTGTCAGCATATTGTAGTTAAAACTTGACCAAGTGATAAAACCTGAAAATTTTGGGAAATTGCTTCCTTTTATAATAATTCACTTCTTTTTTGACTCAAATGGAGATCAACAAAAGTTTCTGAAGACAAGTAGTCCACTTATTTTCATTAAACCCCAATTTACCAACTCTTACTAAATACAGTAAATTTTGGCTATAAAAATTGTATGAATCACAAATTTAAGGGATTTATGATTTAAGATCACAGAATGCTCTAACTTTTTACTTGGCATGCTGTGATTCAACAAGAAACCAATCTACTCCAAACTGAAACTATTTTAGTCTACCAGCCTTGAGATCTGTCTATGATTGTTATTACACAGACACCTCTAGTTCTACCACATTGACTGTACAGTCTACACCTAGTTACACCCCTAGTTTTAAGTTGAAATTACAAAGTTATTCCCACATGTCAAAGGATAATGGCATAGCACGTAGATTCCTTGAAGTCAAACAAATTAGACATGACACTAAATCAATCAGTTCGCAACATTAAACAATAAGAGAAAGAAATACCTCAGCCTGATCCCAACCAGTTGATTTTTTCTTTGATGGTGTCTCCTCACCTTGCTGATCCCACCGTCTTTTCTTGCCAGCTAACATAGATCAATAAATGTAAGTCATAAATGTGAATGCCTTTGGCAAACTGCTGTGTATACTTAATAAATCTTTGCTACAGCAAAAATGGCGTGATTCATTTTATACACTGCTGCTCTCAAACATAGGATGAACAGTGCATGGTTGACCAAGGTTGTAAGTCTGTGATAATCATGTAATCAGACTTGGGCTTTTTCTAATAAGATGCTTTTACCTTCTGCAGATTCTAGAGAAACTTTAGAGGAGAAATATCAGGGCAACATTTTTTGTAGCCCTAAGTCATCACTTAAGTCATTGCACTATACAAAAAAAACAATGAAAAGACTTATCAACTGTTTTAATGGAATTATTCATTCTATAGTGCTTAAATATTTTAATTTCTTTTTCAGAGCTTTTTAACACTCTGTCATAAGCCTGTGACTCAAACAGATCAACACTGGTCTATACTGGTCCCTAGGGGACTGGGTGACTCTTGCCCTACTTCTTTACATTTTTTTACTATCAGTTGAGAGACACACCTGGCTTTGCTGCTGGTTGTGTTGGTTGCTGGAGTTGCTTGACAATCTCAGCCTAGCATAGTACAAAGATAAAAAGACTCTGTTAACAAAACACATTCTAACAATACAGAGCCATGACTGGAATAATTCATAATAACTCATCGGCTTTCTTTGGCTCAAAATATAATATTATTACTTTCTTGTTTAGTACACTTTCACAACCACCTAATTTGGATTCAAAATAGAGAACATTGCACTCTGAAATAACAAATAAAAAATAATATCCTTTTCCCTCACTTGAGGAGAATCTTACTTATTATCAATTTTCCTTTACACTCAACCCTTCAAGTCCAGGTCATTTTTTTAATCTAATTTCTCCTTACATAACTTTAAAGACCTCTAGTAATGAGAGAACTGGAGTTTAATCAAGCAAAGCAAATACTTGAAAATGAAAAACAAATTCTCCCAAACTTGTTCCACAAAAAGTATCAGTCCTAGGTTGGGAGATTTTGCCAATATGGCATTTGTCACATTTGGGGCTGAATGGGTTAATGAACAAAAAGAGAACTAAGCTGTCAACTAGCTAGTTAGACAGAAGAAAAATTAGTTGGTTTCCAAACCTGTTCCCTCTGCAATTCATTTTCTCGCATGATATCAATAAAAGTTCTCTTGTCTATTAATGACTTTGGATCTGGAGTCTTGCCACCTATAATGCACACACGAAATATAAACGGTACAAAAGAAAAGGCCATTAGAATTACAGAACCAACTTACAATAGAGTATTACAAAATATACAGCTCAGCTAAGGTCATTTCAAGACTTTTTCTGCTTTCACACAGATAAATAATTACACAAAAAAACATTTTATACTAAAAACAAACTTGGCCTTTTTTCAGATTAATATGGGGACAATTTGCTTAAAACCTTTCACTTTCAATTTCACTGAAAAATAGCCTACAGTTGATTGATAACATGAATATTAGAAGTGGTTTAATAACTTAAAATGAATTTTCAAAAACATGGTAGTGATTTCCCACTGGGTCCAGTTACTGACGAGTGTTCATAGATCATGTAACACATCAAGACCAGCTAACAAACCCTTTGAGAAACCACTACAAAAAAAACACATCACGATCAAAACACCGACCATTCAAATGACCATAACTGAGCTGCAACCACATCACAAATTAGAAAACAAAAAAGTTATTGATATTTATTAACTATTATTAATATCCATCGCCGTCAAGGAACACCAACCCATGAAGGTCTTGCTGGTCGACGCTGGTGCAAGCCACACCCTGGCACAGCAAGGTTAAACAGAAGGCTACTCTGTAACTCATCATAGCCAAGAGGATCCTACAACAATTCTTTATAGGTCAGTAATGGACTATCCACATAGTCCTTGCTATTTGTTCTATGGAACATATACTATCAGCTGTGTGGAAATCTGATCTGCCCTTCCTAACAATATAACTACTATCTCACAGGTTTTTTAGACTATCAATGACCCAAAACTTCATTTTATATAACTTATAGTCATTACTTGATCTTGAAATGTGACCAGTGCATTCTTAAAATACGAAAACCTAATTAGAAATAGATCAAGCACAAACACTTTCTTACCAGAAAATAAATAAAATTATACTGTACCAAAACAAAGTTTAACAACTTGTTTGCAGCTATATTTTAAATGGCAAATAAATAGGGCTCATGCTTTTAGGACACAAGTGTAACTGGCCATTCATTAAGAAATGAAAAGTTCATAACATGATTAAACACTGCTACCTATTACAGCAACGAAAAATAAATAAAAGCAAGTTTGTTGTACATAGAATGAAAGTGTTGCAGGTGCCACTATAAATTTTGTTGCTTCTCAACTGTATTTTCCAGGTATTTTCCAAGAGACGTAGTTTTGGAAAGAAATTATTTGTGAAAAATAATAATCTAGACAGGTCCAGGCATTCCAGCCTTACTTAAACAGAGTGTACTTACATACACTACTCAAAGAACTAAATAATGTAGCAAAGAACTTAAGACAACAAACTCTCCTACCTCAACTAACTACGGCAGAAAATAGAAATCGCGATGTGCTATGTTTGAATTAATTTAACCATCTTATTCCAATAAGGGTTACTTTGACATTCAAATCCTGCTAAAAATACTCACAACTTCTGAAACCCACCAAAATAGTGATTTATATTTTATAAATTAGCAAAGGGTCTAACAAGCTTGTTGTACAAAATTTATAAAAAATTGTTTGATGAGTTTAAAACTTCAAAAGTATAAAATCAGATAAAAATTTTACTTTTAAAAGTATTGAAAGCAAAAAGAAGCTTATGCACTACAATCTAATCTATATCTAAACTAGTCACTGATGTAAATCCCTTGTCCAATTTGGTAAGCACATTTGGACTTTCCATAAATGAGTTTACATGCAAGAGCACTGAATGACTTTCAGTACATATAATGTGCTCAGACACATGTAGGGTTGATGATTTGGCAATCCACAACTCACCGCTAGCGGAAAGAAAGGGTTGTGGTGTGAGTCAGGTTTCGAACAGAGCTACTTTTAATAATTCTACTGTTAAGCCAAATATAAATATAATTATTAAGCATTAACTAACAAATATTTAATAACAAACTGGTATCTATATTTTATAACTACTAGAATTTATGGTTAACAAAACTCAGACTGTTTGAAGAATAAAACTCAAAACATAAAGCTGTTTTAATTCAAAATCAGAAATTTGTATTTTGCATTTATTCCAGTAGCTAAGTACTGCAGTACAAACAAACCAGATATTGCTTTTTGTAAACACGAAAATCTCAAATAACCCCAATCTTGCTTAGTAATGTTCTTCAAACAGCTGTGACAATTTGTAACTATTTATAAACCACAGGAAAAATTATTTGTTGAGTTTATTGTAATTATAACTTTTTGCCACTGCAAAATACACTTGTGCCACAACAAAATATATGACTACATTCCTTTTTTATAAGAACCAGTAATTTTTGGCAGACTCATTGTTCTTAAGTTTTTGCACAATTTGAGCCTCGGTTGTTCTTAAATTGTTCTTGTTTCCATCACATCAATTATCACCACAAATACTAGTATAAAAATGTTGCTGAACTTTGTTAAAAAGTTATTCTTATTTCTACAGCATAGGTTTATCATTACCGCATATACACTTTGAGTGTCATACACATGTGGCGCAGTTTAAGGGATTCTCTTCTCAGATCACAAAATAAAACATTTCTGGTTTAAATCAATTCTGATTTATTAAACATTTAGTCTATTCACAACTGTCAGTTACACATTTTTGTGTAACAATTTTCTAAACAAAAGTAAATTGTTTTATCTAATGAAGAAATGAATTCTTATACAAAAAGTAATTTCACTTTTACTACTAGAGGCAAACATGAAAAATCTCAAAAATCGTTACACAAGAAAGTGGTTGTCTTTTAAGTCCAAAAGCAAATATACTATAATATAACATAACTGTTGTATTATGTTAATAACATAACTATATGTAGTTATATTATCAATATAATAAATGCTACATAGTAGCATATAATAAAAGATACAATATTGTAATACAGGTAACAGTAATAAGAAATATAATGAAACAGTATTATATGGTACATAGCATAAGATCTATACGACATCCAATAATGACTCTCTCCATTTTCCTGAGAACAAAAAATACTTGCCATGTGCAAAGGGATCATCTCTTGTAGGCGAAATGATTCTGTTTCGCCTCCGCATTCGGTATTCATCTTCTCTTTGAGCAATTGTTGGTCGTCTATGTTCTGCAAATGGATCAACCTTATAAAGAAAGACTTCAGTTAATACTGTGAAACTAGATTTTAAAAATCTTGAACATTCGGAAACAGCAAGCACAACAACTGCTCAGTGCTAAAAATGACCAAAACGAGGATTTTGGTAAAGGGAATTGAAATTATGTTTACTTCAGTTAAATATCAAACTGTCCTTACATGTTCTGCTTGTGACGCAATATCATTCAGCAGAGCTGCAGGTGCTGTGTAGCCAGCCTTCTTGGGCTGCATCAGGGGGGTGCTATAGTCGTCATCATCCTGTGTAATCCAACAACAAGAATCTTAAGGACCATATAATGTATTTACAGTTTGCTTAATTAAATAACAGTCACATGACTCCCGTTAGTGCTTAGTAACAGTCACATGGCTTCTGTTGGCACACACATTTTTGTTAATGACCCTCTGATTAGAAGCTTTCTCTCAAGTAAAACAAATCGTACTCAGCTGCTTAATGCCTGTAAAACTAAAATCTATTACAGCACAAGCTTTTAACACATTACAGGGTAGATAAAAAAGCTTAAAGCTTAAAACAGTTATATAAAAAAACGCAACAAACTTCAACAAACCTCCTCTTGCTCATTGACAGGAATTGAAGTAACATAGCCTTCAAATCTACAAAAAAAAGGTAAGAAACAGTTTTTTTAAAAAAAGAAATGGTTTCGACTATAGAATATAAAGGCATTATCTCATTATCAAAACACTGACCAAAATTAGTAGGCAGACCAAATAATTCACCTGGCATCAAATTTACTGTCTCACTGTTACTATGGCTATTTTCTACTTGTAGTTCTTGTGAATTCAACTTACACTACCATAAATATTTTGTAGTGTCTGTGTTTATTCGTTTTTAAAATTCAGTGACCTTCCATATGGGTTGTCAATAATTAAAAAAGAAAAAAAGGTGTCAACTAGTGACTACAAAGAGATGACTAGAACTTATCTAAAACTTTCATTTGCTTTTAAAAAGTAGTTAGCAAATGCATGCAAGTTGCTGGTTTGGTTTTCCAGCTATTGGCTGTTATTTACATAACCTGCGAGCAGAGCCTCCTTTTACCTCCTCAGTGGTGAGGGAAGGGAGGAGACTATGCATAAGTCGTGTAGAATTTTATTTGCACATGCACAGCAGTTTCTAAGAAACAAACTCATTCCCGAGCTCACTCGTTGTTGATAAATGGTCTCCGGTTTCACTCGGTTTCCGGTTCCACTTAACTTCTTCGTATCAAACAAATGTATAGCACGCATTCATTTCGTTTTTAAACCACATAGTTGTTTGCGGGGTAACTCAAGTCCATTTTCAATACAAAAGTCTTTCAAAGCTTTTTCGAATCAAAGGCTTCTCAGGAGATTTCTTTCTTCCATCTTGCTTCACAACGCGGTATCAGTTACATGTCTTAATTCAGACTCGCACATCAAAACTGGTTTAAACAGCTAAAAATCCGAAATTTGCATCTCATTATCCAGAATCTTGGATAACGGCACAACAATAGAACTACAAGACTTCTGCTGAGTCTCCTTCCTTCTCTCACCACTGAAGAGGTAAAAAGAGGCTCTGCTCACAGGGTATTATTTACCCAGAGCTTCCTTATCCTTTCAATATCAAATTTGGCAAATACCAATATAAAAATGTGTATATTAATTGATATGCTACATGGTTGTTTCTACAGAAATATTTTCATAAATATTATAAACTTTACACAGTGAAAGAGGTCAATAAACTGACCTTTCAGACTATAGTCCTTTATCTAGGTAAAGTGTGAACTATCACATTAGCAAATACCATATTGTTACATGGGGTCCCTACTTTTCATATTACCAATTAATTATAAAGATTTAGTTTTTAAAGTAGAGATTTTAATTTGATCAATTTCATATTCTAACTATAGACTGCCTTGTTTGGTAAAAATTGTATAAGAAGTTAGAAGCTGAAAAACTAACCACAGCTGAAGGGTTAAACCACCCAAATTAATGCTTTTTCACTTGAAAAAAACGGGTCACACGGGCACATTTTTACTGTTGGTAAACATTGTTATGGATGATTTCTTGATTAAAAGAACAGATGTTAAATTATAATTCTTACTAAAACCTACAGTATTACCTTTACAACAATTATACCAACCTGTCTGCAGTGGAGCCATAGATATCTGTATCATAGTGACCGGCTGAAGCCAAGCCAACCTAAACGTTAAATTGGATTTGTATCAATTCTTAACATCAATGTGATTAGAACAAAAAACAAAAAAAATAAAGGTAATAACATTTGATAATTGTAATCAAAATAATACCTGTCTACAATAATAACAACATAATTATTAGAATGTGATATTGTTTGTTCTGGGCTTGTGACATTTCATGAAAAAAATGGAAATAGTGTGGCACCAATGGGTAATTGTGTGCCATTACGCGGCACGAGACATCTATTACACAGCAAATTGAGCGGTTTTGCACTGACCTTATTTTTGCTAAGTATATGCATAACATTGAATGTCCAACACCTTTGAGCAAGTTCTTATCCTCAAATTAGTAAAATATGTAGTTTTTTTGCTAGAATATTTTATTAATAATTTAAATTGTGTGAGTAATAGCTACTTGTTCAGCAATGAAGACAACATTTCTGGCAAAGAAAAAGGATGTATTATCTCACAGAAAAATTGTTTCAGTCTTTGTATAAACTCACATTGGAATTATATTTCTTTGCTATTACAACAGAGCTATAGTGTGCTTTAGCAGCAATGCAACAGTCATCAAATTAAAACAAAAATATACTTTTTCAAAAGTTGTTATAAATTTTATTTATCTTGTTTTCTCGCAAATCTTAAAAATAATTCCAGTTCTTAAGCACGTGAATTTATTTTTGTATCTAATATCCTGCACATAAAAGGCCTGGTTACTAAACCAAATAGCGACTGATGAAAATTCAACCATTGAAGCTGTCATGTTTTGAAGGGCTTTAAATTGGTTTTAAGAAGTTAGAGGGCCACTTAAACTTATCAAGTTTTCATACAAAATAAAAAAAGTGTTATCTTTTTTCCAAACGACTGATTTTTTTTATGAATTTCACGAAATTCCTTGGAAAAATGCAAATTTTGTAAATAATGCATAATTGCAAAATTTTAGAAGCCCCTTCACTTGTTCCTGGATAGCATTATTCATCTACACATGAAGTACAACTTTTATACATCTTTAAGAAGATAGTTTGGACTGATCTTTTTGAGATTTTTTTGCACAGATTAGCTTTAGAAAAATAAGAGGAGAAAATTGAGAAGATTACCCTTCACCAAAACAACCCCTTCAAAAAAAGGTAGACAGCATAAATTTGAATTATGGGAAGGTACAGGAGTTTTAGATACACATGCAAAAAAGATCACCATTAGAAAAAAGATCACCACTGCAAAATAACTTAGTGATGATTTGAAAAGTCAATAACACTAGGTTTTGAAAATGTTCCAAATATTTAAGTGTATAACACCTGACATATTTAGTCAATGACAATCAATTATTGGAAAGCAACCAATGAATCAAAACCAAACGACAAACGTTCACTTATTGATATCAATTATCATCGGCCAATCGAAAGTCACATGAAGATAGTCTGCTTATCTTGTCAATTGACTTAGATTGTCATTGAATGCTCCAGCATGCACCTCCAATTCTCATTTCTAGTGGCTGTTAAGTTAAAAACCTTGGTACATTCAGTATCACCAAATGCACTCTTAGTTTAAAATGTGTCATCAAAGGATGCAATGACTGCACCTTCAAAACCACAGATGGTGATGTTTTCATTGCATAAAGAAAAGTTGGGAATAGGGTCTAGCATTCAGAGTGATTATCAGCTGATGCCAATTGGTTATCAATCAATGCCAATTGAAAAAAGGTCATGACTACATTGGCTATCAATTGGTCATTGATTTCCGATACCACTCATTTGATTAGTATCAATTGGTATTGATTGACATTGACTGCAAACTGACTTCGATTAGTTCACTATTTTCAGTTTGCCAGCATCAATTATTTTTCATAACTATGAAATGAAATGTAACATGAACTTCCGAGACTAAGAGATACAAATAAACTATTGTTTGTTGATCATCGATTTCACTGATTAAGTACGTGGGACCCAAAAATTTTTCAGTTGGTTCCCATAAGGGTTTTAACGATGTTACAAATGAGGACAATGGACATAGAGCCCCAAAGAAAATCACAATTTTTTGCCAAAAACTTCACTGTTCCGAGGTTTAAAAGGACTGTTGGAGCCCTGTACATCAGTGTCTGAAAAAGTATTCGATGCGCATGCGTGCAAATTTTAATAAGTCAAACGTGTGTGCGCTGGCCTAATGCTGTTTTCATACATTATTTTCCAATGTACCACTTGGGGACTACTCTAAAAAGTATTGAATGCTCATACAACTTTTCTAAGGTCAAAAAAAAAAACAAGAAAATCTCTTTCTGGTTTATTTCACAAATCGAAATTTGTCTTCTGCTCCAACAAGCATGTACAAAACGACTGGATCT
>JAOBRD020720690.1:0-14338 GCA_027575215.2 Hydrozoanthus sils
GTTCCGGTTTTTGTGCCATTTTGCGGCCGTTTTGTAGATATATTCGAAGACGTGTTGTTCCCCCCACAGAAAAGAAGAGAAGGCAGCACATTTCATGACCTTCCGGCCAGAGGTCACACAGCTTCGAATATATCTACAAAACGGCCGCAGAATGGCATCGGATAAAATACCACTTCTTAGACAGTATCTGTTTTATATTTGGTACTGCTGGAGTAAGTTCTGTTATGCAAGGGAATAACTTTTCTTGGTTTTTGGGTTTCTTTTTTGAAGCTGCACTTCTATATTCCCAAATTTGATTTCTGTGCAGGTTTTCTTCAATTTGCGTTTAATTTCTTTATATCACCGTTCTAAGAAGCGTTTTTTGAAATTTTTGAGTTGGGTCATGAATTTGCTTTCATTGGACGATTTGTACAGTCAAGGAGTCTAATTGCTTCGCCTTTTACAATGCATTTCTTTACTGCTGGACCCGGTTGGATCCGCTGGATAAAAACTAGTGATCGGCATTAATAAATCAAAGATTGTTTTACTCTTTGTAGATTTCTCTATATCTGGTTGTTAAATGAGTGGAAGACTCCTAAAGTAATGGTTTAAATGGTGTCAAATAACTTTCATTATAGTTTTACTGCATAAAATAGTAAGGATAGCTTATCAAGTCGTGCATTACTGGGCCCTAGTGATGACAAGAATATTTGAAGTGCTTACATTGGAATTCTTCAGTTGGTTTGGTGTGTGGACACATCTAATATGCCGCTTAGTAAAAATGTTGTGACTAAAGAAGGCTGCTTCGCAGTCTGACTTCTGCCGTGATTTTGATTGTCGGATGGATTTTGTGCTAGCGGCTGATGTAGTCTGTCAACAAAGCCGATTCTGATCTCCTTAGGAATTTTGAATACTGGCCTCCCCGGGCACTGAGAATGTACTTTAGAACGAGGTAGCGCTGTAATAGCTCTTCTATTTAATATTTAATGTGGTAAAAACGCAAATCACCATGTTCAAACTGCTGATAAAGCGTTGTCATTTATATATGGTAGATATGAAAGCTTCAAACTATGCATTTTATCATTTTACGTCGCGCTCATCTTCGACGACGGTTCAGTTTGCTACAAAGATGTGCATGTTGCTAGATTGAATAACTGTCGTTCCCCTCAGAATTAATTTCGAATACTTCTGTTCTTGCTATCACACTATCCAGAAATCTTTTCAAATTGTCGCTTCACCATCCACCATATTGGATCACTTTCCAAACGACTGGGTTGGCCGAGCTCGCCCCAGGAAAATTAAATGAAATTTGGAAGTTTAAATGGATTTTGCAGTCTTTTTAAAACTAAACGTTTTATAAAATTCAATTGTTTAAACAAATATTTGAGAGATTTTAAAATGAAATAGTAAAAGTTTAAATCAAACTACTTTCAAAGTATTTTCAAAATAATTTTAGGTTTAAATAAAATGAAAATTAGCAGAAAGTTTAAATTTAAATGTAATTTAAGTTTAAATCAAACAGATTTAAAAGTGGTTTAAACAAATTTTGGCCGTGGATTAAATATTGCTACCTACGGCAATACTTTTCAAAAGAAACCTTCAGATACTGAGACCTTTTCTTCGTGTTCCAACAAACGTATATTGTACATAACTATTATACAAAACTTTTACTTAAAAAGAACTTAGCGCTTATTAAAAAAAAACCCAATATGGTTGCTGGAATTTACGCCTTTAAATTTTAGTGACAGGTAAACAACTAAACTATCAACAAAATTAATAAAACAATCACAAAATCAGTTCCTTGGTGCTAAATTGGCTCAAATTTTTTTTTGGTTAGAAAAATTCTAGAGTTTTTGGGAAAAATATATATTATTCCTCTCCATGTCCTTAAATGAATTTATTATTTTGAACTGTTTTTATGGAACTTTCATAAAACCGAGCCAAAATTTATTAAGTAATAAAATGACGTCACTAAAGCAAAACAAACACCGAGTCTTCAACATGACCCCATTTGCAAATTCTGCGATAAATATCCAGCAATGTGGGGAGTTTTTAGAATGCTTGAATAAGTACAAAAAAATTACGTTATGTGCAAAACACTCAACAAAAATCTGTTTTCTTTACCTAGTATACATGTTTGCATGCCTTGAATGTTATTACATGGAGCTATTTACATCTATGACATAAGTCTTTGTCCAGAGTGAAAGTAATATTATGCTAAATCTCATTTGCTCTGGCCACTTCCAGTGTCACTAACATTTCCAGAATCTTCAGCACTAAGATCAGCTGTCTTGGAGTCAATACTTTCTTGGTTTTCTACAGCTGCATCATCAGTGCCTTGATTAACACCAGCTGTCACACCTGACTCACTACTCTCTTCGCTCTTCGTTACATCTGCTTGTTGAGACCCTTGTGTGAGATATTCTTCTTTTCCTTCTTCAGTGAATGATTCCATTCTTGCACTCTTAAAATCCAACAGCCGCTGCATGTTGGGTTTGTCTAAGTTGTTCATGCACTCGGAGTAACCACCAAGAACTGTGTGAGCTACAGCAACACCAAGTTCCACTCGTGATCGCTCAATAGTTTCTGGCTCACCTAAATTGTTAGCAATTTCATAAGCTCTCCTCAACATTCCCACAGAATCCTGATAGTGGCCCTGAATATTAAATAGAATTATTTAGTTAACTATAAGTAAATAAATATGGTTCTCATCTATAAAGGAGCTTAGATATATACTGCATCTTGATCTCAATCTGACTGGGCAAACAATTAACTGTTGATAGGATGAAAGAGTAAAGTGAGTGACTCAATGAAATTATTACTAAGTAACTAAAAAGCTAAATTACTTCTTTAGCCTAAGTGGCTCATTATCTCCAGTTCTTGTAGTGCTAAGCCAATGAGAGTGTTTTGATTCCCCCTGGACAAGACGATCCATGGCAGGTTAGCCCCCAGCAGAGCTGGTACTCCTTTATACAGCAGAGTCTACTGGAACAAAGTCAGGTAAGGTGGCTTGCTCAAGGACACAACACAGTGGTTGAATTCACTACCCTAGGATTATTAGTCAAACACATTTACCCCTCGGCCACTGTGCCACCGACTAATTTTGGTTAAATATTATATCAGTTTTAGTAGCTATACTCATGTCTGAAGACACTGAGTTCATGAAAGGCCTTTGTACCTTTTTTTTTCACAAAAAAGCAACTGTGATGGAATAAAGATATACTAGAAGAAAAGATTTTTTTATCTTACTACTTCTTCTTCTTATCCCAAAACTCTCAAACTAAAGTTGAGTATTTAAGTAAAGTTGAAGTTAATGTTACTCTTAGACTACATTTTATATAATAAACTCTATTACACCTGCCAGAGAAATGTCATAACTGTTTGTACATGTGTAATGAAGAGGGAGATGACTTACGAGTGAGTTATAAATTGCACCAAGTGAAGCACATGCCCTCTGTTGCTCTGGTAACTGCTCCGATCTGTCAGCAAGCTCAACAAACATCTCCAAGTACTTCAAAGAACTTTCAGTATCACCTTGCCTGAAGTGGCAAATTCAGAAAACGCACATGCCTTTAGTTATAATTTAAGCATATCTGAAATAAAATGGCTTTTGTACTCTGAGCACTAACTTACACATAAAAAAGACTAAAAGACCTTGACTAAGCAACATATTGTAACAAAAAAAATTTTGATAATGGTTAGCCAAGTTAAATATTCAGTGTAGATAGAAAGTTGATTATTTTCTATGATGATTCCAAAAATAATAATTTTTAAAACCTTTTTTTCTCCACTGGACCAGAGCAAAAACAAATCAACCCTTTTGAACACCCCAGGTTAATTTATTGATATCTACCTTCTTCTTACATAACACCAACAAAATTATATTTAGCAATGAGAAAATGGTAATTGATCAAACAAAGAGAAAAACACCACAGATGAAAAGCAAACGTCTCCTTAGTAATAGATCTAGTTTCATGAAAAGCATGGGTCTCGTCATTTGACATAATTATTTAGGGCTGAGAGGGTTAATCATTAACAATAATTAAAATTATAAGATGCATAAAAACTGAAGCTTACATCTCGTAAGCTCTTGCCAAAGCCTGGCATGCCCGCCCCATTCCAACATCATCTGAGCTTTGCTGGCATTTGTCAAGATAGCTGCTGTGGTACTGTAGAACAACAATAAAGTTCTTTAGTTGTCAACAATAATGAAATACTTGTTATTGGTCAGGAATATAAATTACAAGCAAGCAATTTTAAAACTAGCCAGGTGCATTTGAAATAAAAATTTGCAGACAAAGTAAAAATTCCGTTTAAACAGGTTTAATCTACACCAACATGCACATGTACATGAACAAGATTGGATTAAAAAGAAAACTGAAAATTTGTTCTTATAAAGAAGAAAACCTGACGTATAAATGATCAGTAAAAAAGACACACTGCCATGATTTGAACTCTGACCATAACCTATGTAATTTTTCCTGTAAAAAGGCCACCTGCTTCAACTTAGTCCTTGTGGTTTTAATATCACAGGTGGCCCACACCTTTGATAGGGGTACTAGTCGTATTTTTGAGGGTCTAAGTCGTTGGCAACATAGTAGTTTTAGGGGTTTTCAGAGAAAAATCAAGCTATTTTAGGAAAAAAAAAAGTTTTTGGGTGCAAAAACAAAATGAGCAGCCATGTTTTTTCTGCAGTTTTCTTTTACCCAAAGTACCCTGGGGCATCAAGTCTACCACTGTAGCATGGAGTACATCCACATTGGTTTCTGCAGATACTGTAAGAATTGTTAGGCTGAAATTTGTGGCACTTGCAATAATTATTCTATTTAGCTTAAACTTCTTTAATTGTATTAAGGAGCAATATATAGGTAAAGACCATGGATCACTTACAAGAATGGCCGTCTCAGCATCTCCAACTTCCTCATAGGCGGCCCCAAGTCTGAAGCCTGCCATACCTTCCTTGAGAACCTCACCACCTGCAACACCAAGATAAGGGAGAAGACTGTGAATAAATATATCTCATTCATAAAATGAGTGGAGAAGGGTGCACTATAAAAAGTTAAGCTATTGGCTCGGAGATTAGTTAACCCTTGAAGGCATCAGGGAGTTTGACCCCCCCCTCGATTTTTTGGGATAAAAAACATGCTATTTTAAACTAATTACCAAAACGTTTGGCAAAACTGTTCTTTGATTAATGACACATTTTTTGAACTTAATTTGATGACATGATGACGTCATCACAGGAAACAATGAAACTCGTCATTTGCTTTCAAAAATGGTGATCTACCTAAAAAAAATGAATCAAACTTAATTATTCTTTGTCTATGTTACAAGTTCAGTAGTTTTTCTTTGAAAATTCATGTTTATAAATATTTCTAGTTGATTTAGAATTTATTAAACAAGTTTACAAAATCCGAAACTTGGTCAATGGCTGCCATTTTGGATTTTTGGAAGTGGTAGCCATGGCAACATAATTAATTTTTTTGATTTCAAGATGAGTTAGTTGATCATATGCAACTACCTTGCTAACCAAAATGTCATTATTCTTAACCGTTTGCAACATTTTGGTGTTGACAGTTTTAGTCAGGGAGCATATGTTGAAAAATAAAGTCCTGTGCGATTTTTGTGGGAAAGCAAACCACCTATCTAGAAGTGTTAAGGGGACCCTAAGGAACATGAAAAATGTTGTATGCAATTTTGTAACCTGCACCATGGGCTGCTATGGGGGTTTATTTTATGGCCCTATATAACTCAACATGGAAGCGAGGCTGAATCATATATAAACGCACATAGCATTTGTCAAACACAATATATTGTTATCAGAACCACTCAAGCATGTTACTTTTAACATTCTGAAGACATTCTCACCACAATAGGGTCACGTGATCATGCTAGCGTATTTATTTTACTAGTCTCGAAGGGAAATCTAATGACATATTATACAATTCCAAGTTTGGTTCCGAATAGTTTTTAAAATACCTGAGACACAATGAAAACGGACACAAATTAATCTTTCGAATACATCAAATGCATTTCTAGGAATTTGAAGCGAGGCTCGAAATTAAAGTGAAAAATGTGAAATTATTGTGTTTTGTTTTACTATGAAATTAGATGGGCTTATCTGTGTAAACGAAATGCTAAAAAATAAAACGACTTGAATCTAAACGATTGTTACATTAAGCTAAAAGTCGATAGAAACAGAACAGATGCATGCTGGGATTTTTTGGTCAGTGGTAATTTTCATTGTGTTTTAATAGGAGTCTGCCATCTTGCATTTACAGATCAAGTAGACCAGCTCGGTCAATCTAGATGGAGCAAACAAAAGATGTTTGTGGCTCTAAAAAAAGTCGAAACTGTTACACTAGATTTTGATTTGTGTATCATTTGCCAAAAGAAGGGAAATGAAGACCTTGTTGAGAAACCCACGACCCATGACAAGATTTTTAGCTCGATAAAGCAATGGGCAAAATACGACAATTTGACTTACACTGAAGTGTGGAAGAGGTTAAAGATAGCATTGGAGCAGATCAAGGAGCAGAAGGCATCTTGGCATCGATCATGTTACCAGGAAGTCACCTATGCTGGAATGTTAAGATGAGCACAAGAAAGGTAATTTAAGACATAAAAAGTTTTTGGCGTTTAGAGGAAAGGAAATCTCAGGGAAAGAGAATACATTTTTTAACTCCCAGTTTAAGAACTATAGGCGAGTTTTAGTTTAAGAAGAACAAGAATACTTCTTAGAATCACAGTAGAGTTACAGGAGAATTATCATAGTTCATTTTCAGTGCTGTCGCTTTTTTCAGTTATGAAAGACAGCTTGCAGGCCCGAATGCATCCCGAAAGAAATCGAGTACCGGTATAGATTTGTCTGCAACAGCAAGTCCCCAGCTGACACGTTCACAAACATGCCCCTACGACAGAAATGTCTGCTTTTTTTGTGATAGCCCACATTCATATCGCAAGCCATTACATAATGTTAAACGTCTTCCGCTGGCGAATTACTTTGGGCCGCCATCAAAAAGTCAGGTAATGGCAAACTTTCTGTAAAGCTACATACAGCAATTGCCGAAGGTGATGTGCATGCCATAGACATTAAGTACCATAAGACCTGTTGGGCAAGAAATGTTACGCACATTTTGCAACAATCAGCATCTGTGGACTGTTGATCTCGAAACTTAGCCAATGAGATTGCAGCTGAGATAGAATTCCTAACAATGGCAGAGGTGTCTCTAAGAAATGGCAACATTTTAAATATGTATGAATGTCAGGCATCATTTCAAAGTATTAGAGAGGCTAATAATGTAGCTAATCCTTACTATGACAGAAGGGCCCTTAAGCAGCTTCTTAAGCAAGAGATTCCAGAGATCGAGTTCCATGCACCTAAGCGGGTAAACAAACCTGAGAGAGTAAGCGTTAAGCAAACAAGGGAAACTATAATCCAGATGGCTGAAGATGACCAATGTGCAAACATGGATTGTGAACTGAAAACGCTTTTCAATGCAGCAAAAATTATCAGAAAGTCAATTCATAGGTGTAAGAAATGGGAATTTACAGGGTCACTGGAAAGCCTCCAATGTGAATCTACCAACAGAACTTCTCAGTTTCTACCGATGGATCATACATGGTCCCAACAATGAGCTTAAGGCCAAAAAGAAATCTGAAGAAGTGTACAGGCACTCCATGACTCTCTCTCAGGCTACAGTGTCCATGTGCTTAACACAGAGACAGGCCATGAATGCGAAATCAGAAACTCTGAGATCCATTAGTGAGATGCCACAACAGTTGGCCATTGGCCTTGCCGTACACCAGGCTGTTAGAAGCAAAGAACTCATTAATATGCTTCATGGTTTTAGAATGTCTGTGGACTATAATAGAGTTCTTAGAGTGAAGGCACAAATTGAATCAAGTGTTCTAGAGTCTATGGCTGGCAATGGCAGTCTTTACATTCCTCCAGATGTAGTTATGGGAAGGCACATTTTCTTTGTGGCAGATAATGTCACTTTTGCAGAGGACATGCCTGATGGAAAAAACACCTTTCACGTGAGGATACCGTCTTTATCACTGGAAGAGGAGAACATCATCGCAAGTTCCAACTCAGGCCTATAGTGCGTGCTTTTGGTCAATCCAGAACGGCAGCCCTGCCCAGATTCCATGTATAGAGCGGGGCTGATGTAACCGGAAGTAATGCATTCAAAGGCAAGCTTGAATGCTGGAAAGCATTTCCTAACGCCAATGAAGAGTGTCTCACAGCACTAACAGATCTTGGCTCTGCCATTCAGCCCACATCAGTTATTTATTCAGCCATCGAGAAGCTTGTCTGCCAGCTCTATCTGCCAAATGCAAGAATCACCAGCTTGAAAGATCTGCAGTGGCTTTTGTTCCAGAGAAAACAGGCAGAATCCAAGAGGCTTTTGCCAACACAAGCAGCTCTCAGAGTGGCTATATTACTTGCCCATTATCAAGCAACGGTATGAGCTTATGACAAGGTGCCGAATCCAGAAATTCCCTCGCCCAGAGAATATGGATGGACACTTGTTAATGGTAACTATTATCTTTTAAGGGGCGAGGTGGTGGTTAACAATTGGCTAAGGAGTTTTAAACATTTTTGTTCTTTTTTCATTTGTAAGACAGTGGATTCCAGTTATGACTACGATACAGCCAGCACCAGATAGCACTACATCTTGTAGTGTGGCTGTGTCAAGGACAAGTGTACGATGAACAAATGTACTTGTTGGAAGGCAGGCCTCAAATGCACAGGCCTCTGCAGCTGCAGCAACGAGACAGATGAAACTTGCCAAAACACAAATCAGACTAATGAGGGTAGTGACACTGAAGACGAAGAGGATACATTGTCAGACATGAGTGAAGATTAAAGAAGCTATTTTTATCGGAACAGACCAGGGATGCATTCACATATGTGATAAGTAGAGCCCCTGGTGTTTTCATTGATTTCATTGATTAGTTCTTGACTGAGCTCTAGCTTAAAGTTATGTGGCATACAATTAACTTGGTTCTCAAGAGTTTGTCTTTTATCTGAGGTATAAGTTCTCCTTAAAAAAAACATGCAGAATATAGGTGCAGAATATAGGTTTAGGCTGATTAACTGTTCAGCATCGTTCTCATGCTAGCATGGCCATGTGACCCTATGTATCAATTGTCAGGACATGATTAGAATGTCTTTGAGCAGCTCCAGTAACACGTTTGTGTTGTTCTGACATTAATATAATTGTTCGACAAACGCTACATGGCTTTTTTATGATTCAGCCTTGTTTTCATGCTAGCATGATCACATGACCCTATTGTGGAAAGAATGTCTTCGGACTGCTAAAAGTAACATGTTTGAGTAGTTTTGACAACAATATATTGTGTTTGACAAATGCTCATGTGTTTATATGATTCAGCCTCGTTTCCATGTTGAGTTCTATAGGGCCATAAAATAAACCCCCATAGCAGCCCTCGATGCAGGTTACAAAATTGCCAACAACATTTTTCATGTTCCTTAGGGTCCCCTTAACACTTCTAGATAGATGGTTTGCTTTCACCACAAAAATCGCATGGGAGTTTTGACATTGTTTTGCTGTTGTTACCATGGAAACCCATTAGAAATCATGTGGCTTAAGTTAGTTGAAAGATAATTGAACACTTATATATATTAATTACAAGTACAGGAGTTTTACATAGATTTTACATTGATTAGATGAATATCTTTGAAGAACACTGATTTTACACTTGGAAGTGTTGTTTTTGTGCTTCGGTTGCCATGGAAACCATTAAGTAACAACAAGACATCACTTAATTGGAAGTTCACGTGAAACTTATTATGCATACCAAGTTTCATGGCAATTGGTTGTATACTTTTGAAGTTAGATGGGGGAGGGGGGTCCAATTGACCCCCCCCTCATACCTTTGTGTAACCTTTTTTTTCTTCATGAATGCAGTTAACATGTTGATATTTGAAAATCTTCGATGTAGGATATGTAATTGTGTGCAGATTTTTTAGGTATAATTATGATGAAAATCTGACCTACCTTCCTTGGCCATTTCATATGCCTTCAAAAGATGCTTGATAGCTTCTTGTACATCTTCTCTTTTAGCCTGTAGGTAATAAAATATGATAAATGATAAAAATAAATTTAGTAACATTAGTTTTAAACCAGGTGTAAGCCAAGTCAAGGGAAATGATCTTTGAACAGACATTAACTAAAAGGATTTTCAATAAACCTTTTTCATGTACACATATTATTTTATACATGTATACACACTGTAAATAATCGATTAAGTGCTTCAGTGTTTATTTATTTCACCAAGCTTTTGCTGTGGTACTTATTTCAAGTGGTAAATTACCCTCTTGAACAAAAAAGAGAGGGGATAGAGACAGACATTCCAAAACAGTGTTATCATTAACTTCCCCTCCATGTATACACAAATCCATACTCTCATCAAGTTGGAAATTTAAAAGAGAAATAATTGCTCGTGAGTATTGAGTTAAGCTCACGTGTAAGAGCATGGCAAATGACCTGGATTTTCTATGAAGCCTTACTAATTAATTTTTACAACACAAGTTTTCCACTTTATTGGTCGGCTGAAACTATATATATGAAAGGTGCTTGATAGAACCACCATTTTAGACAAAACTGCGAAAGGAAAAATATCAAAATTTTGGCATACCAAATAGGGTCAAGTTGCAGGCCAGTAGTTTCGAAAGTTAATTAAGATAACTAGTTATTCCACATTCACTACTAAGCCGCAACCCCCATTTTAGAGAGAAGCAATGAACACACTCTTGTCAAGTAAATTTTTGGAAAACACTCATGAAATTTGTTTTCCAAAAAACTCAGTTTTAAGCTGCAACCCCCAAATCAACTTGGCTTTCATTCAATATTTAAAAATTATACGAAAAAATGAAGTGGCTTAAAAGTGAATAACTATGGGCCCTGTCTAAGCGTTTAAACAAATGAATGGAAATTGATCAACACGTGTTACAAGGTAGCTGTACTTTCAGTTTCCAACAGAAACTCCATGTCATCTACCATAAAAATTAATGAAATCAATATACTCTTAACTCTTGAATAACCATAAATATGCATTTATTTTTTTGAGCAAATTTTCCACCCTTATGAGCCTTATTCAGGTCTAGGTGGTTACTAATTTTTGGCTGTTTCGATATCCTATACAAATCTTATTTCGGCCTGTATGACTATTAAAATCATGGGATTTTGTCAGCAGCTCTACTGGAGAATAAGAGATAGAAGAATGTGTTGTCTTGTTTGAAAAATCAAAGCTGAAAGCAGGTTTTATTCTGTCCAGAATTCTCTGGTTCGGTTCGAACTTTTTCCATTTGTTCTCTCTGCCCAGGCGTGAAAGCTAACAAGTGAACGGCATTGAAACTTGATGCTTGATGGCATTATTATTGATGTCTTGAGATATTATTTTTCACCCTATACCATTATTCCACCCTGTACTACATTATTTATCAACTTTTTGAGATGTTTCCACTATCCTCTATTTTATAATTCTGCCCTGTACTACTATCAAATTTTTCATAAATTGTTCACTCTACACTACTATTTTGCTCTAAATGCTTATTCAGGAGGTAAGAGTATTGTTTTACTAACCTCTTCAGCAATGGCAGTGTAAACTCGTCTAAGATGATCACAAGCAACAGAGTGCATGTTGTCACCACTATCTGTTTGCCACAATCGCCCTTTTGTCAGGTTGTAGAATGATTCAAAGTACTGTACTGCTCTAGCAATGTTGCCTTATGTGACAAAAGAATGAGAAACAAATGTCAAGGATTTCAACTAATTTCACAATCTTTAATTTAAATGGATTGTAACAATCTTGCAATGCTAAGAGTATACATGTAGATTATATAGCAAAACCACTGTCTACTGGAAAAAAATGACATCAACTAGTATAAGTAAGTCAAAGACTTATAAAGTTCTGTTGAGTTAATTTGTGTCTCAGTCAGTAATAAGTTTATAACTGATGGTTTACATCTGAAACTTATAATGGCTCGATCAACCACACCAATTTCAAGTCCTTCTCAGTCAGCAATTACTGTAAATAATATAATTATAATAAATAAATTTCTAGCAACAATAAGTCACATATAAATAAATGTATTGTAAAGCAACTAATGGATGTTCGGCTGGACAGCAAAACCTCTGATAATAATTAGCACACTAGAAGTAGCAACTATAGATGTGAATTACCTCTCTTTTCTAAAGCAAGACCCATGTTTGCATTGGCTTCACTTTCTCTCCTTCTGCCATCACCTCTAATTTTAAGACTTGTCTTCAAGCAGGATCCAAAAAAATGATCAGCCAGCCAATAATCTTCAGTTTGTTCAAAATATTGTGCCAGTAGCAGGCGGCTGTTGTATACTGGTTCCATTTTCCCTGATAAAAAACATAAGTATTTTGTATGCTGAAAATTACAAATTAATGATGGAAATGTTTAAAACAGCTCTAGTTAGCATATTTAATCATTATCATCAATATATAATACAAAATTAATAAATATATAATTCATTTTGGCTCAACAGAACTTAATAAGGGTTGCTTCTTTATTTTTTTTGACATCATTGTTGACATTGTGCACAATGACAACAAAACAAATTACTATAACTCAACTAACTGTTTTAAATTGACTCCAGACCTATTGGTTGACATATACACAGTAAATAAAACATGCTAGCTGTTATACAGTACCTCTCCTCTGTGCAGCCTCTGCAGTGGTCAGATGGTGTTTCAACTGATCCAGTTTTTCTGGTTCATTTTGAAGTAAGGGCCCATCCTGGAGCCCTGATTCTGGGCCTAGCATTTCATGCTCCTTTTTCTGTTGGCTCATTAGGTTAAACATCTCGCAGAATGACTGATGGAAACCCTCCTTCAACATATCAACACACAGATTGTGTTCATAGCTGTTACGGTGCCTAAGATAAAGTAAGCAGTAACATTATTTAAACTTTACTCTTTAAAAGTAAGAGGTAAAGCAGGCCTGTAGCAAGTAGAAAATATTAACAGAGGCAGTTAGAAAATAAGTTTGGTCATGGGAGCCCCTAAGATGCGAGCCCCCTTTGTGTGGTTGTCATAGACTCCAGCGAACCCTAGGCTAGGGGCTCTGGGGGCGTGCTTCCCTAGAAAATTTTGGAAATCCCATCCTTTGGATCGCTGGAAATGCACAAAATTTTAAAAAATCAGGCCATATTATACTCCAGCTGTTCAAGACAATTTTTTACCCGAGCAACTTGGCTTTGAATGTTGATCACACAGATCTTTGTATGTATGGCAGCAATTAGAATTTTTTGCCAGATTCAGACAACCCACACATTTCAACACCAATTCTTCTCAGCCAACGGGCTTTTATTCTCAGTAATAAATCTGCTAACTTTTAGTTGTTGTTCAGTTACAGTTTATCCTTTTTGTTTGTTAAAACCCCTAAATTTTGTTGCTCACAAGTCTGACAAAACTGTTGGTCCAAAAAAAAAAGAACTGCCAAACAAACTACACTTTTTTATTACTGAATTGTGTAAATTGACAACTTTTTCAACACTAACATTACATTCTTATAAAGTCACATGCTACTCTCAGCTTAGATTACAGTTGAAACTGCTTTACGATATTTTTTTTTCTAAATTTTACCGAGACAAGTGCCTCGGTTTGCCTTGTGGTGGCTATGGGTTTGAAAAGGCTGCTATACACAAGCCAGTTTTTTGTTGCAAAGCACACGATTTTTTGATGCCGACAAAATATTGGCCTGTATATATGTGGTATTTCCCAATGGTAGGCCAATAAAAAATTGGTATATATGTGTGTGGCGAAACTTTAAAATATATTGATTAGAAGTATATACTAAGAGACCTAAGTACCAGTAAATAGATCCTGTTTCTTGCACACAAGCTAGAACTACAATGCCTTAAATTGTAATCTCAAGTACATTCAGTTTTACCTTAAGTACCTACTCTCAGACATTTCTCACAACCACCTACAATAAACCCTGGCAAATTTGTCTACAACTATTTTCTCCTTACATAACTCATAGCAAATCAGATATTTGTTATACAATGGGAAAATGAGATTTGATCAAACACAGCTCATCCACATCCACTGAAGGTAAATTTAAGCAAAGTTCAGTCCTGAATCAGGAAGAAAACTATGGGTTCTAATCTATTTAGGGATGAAATGGTTAAAAACTATAATTTTAAACTTTAAATGTTTTAAAAGCTGTATTCAAGCACACTTGTACAAACTGATATATTTATTTATTTATATTATTTCAACAGAAATTCCAGTTCAGCATAGCTGGTTTAAATGGAGATCTGTGCAAAATAATATGAACAAATTATAAACTTTAA
>JAOBRD020720800.1:0-14337 GCA_027575215.2 Hydrozoanthus sils
GAGGGGGAGGGGATGGCAACTGGAAGAAAAATAATAAACCACGTTTTGAGAGTAAAGTATACCAAACCCGTCCTGGCATAACCATTTCTCTTCACTCTCTCTGTCTTATAACAATAACTTATTCTGAAAATTTCTCTTAAGGTGGCCCCGCCGGCCTCACAACATTTGAAAAATGGTCTCTCTCTCTTTTTCGGCACGCGGCCAGTTTACTACGTCGCACTCGTGTGCGCACTCACACTTACTTCCGCTCAAAAGAGTTAGAAATGAAAGAAATATTAAAGAGATTGTGTAAAATCTGGTGAAGTTGACACTAATGACATTGTTAATAATTAGATTTCAACTGTTTATAATTTACGTTATTCTGTGAAAACAATTTGATACTTCGATAAGAATGACCGAAATCCCCCTTAATTTCAAACAGGAAAGAATAATATATTGCTCACATAAAGTTGCTGCTACGTACGCATGCAGACTTTGGTCATGAGATGTTTGCAGCTTTGTTTTTACACGCCAATCAGTGCCACTTGACAAGAGCTTTTGCTATCAGATGTAAACAATTCTTCTATGGGAAATGCCTGATCTCTTACAGCTCTAATGGAATTGCTAAATAGTTTGTCACACATCGAAGTTTGCGCTTGACAAGTTCAAAACAGCTCCGCTAAAAGAAACTCGCGTCATTATGTTAATGCTGAGCTGTGCTCGTTGGCAGATGGTGCTATGTTCCCGTTCGTCTTAGAAATATAATCCATTGTCACTTAATAGTGAAGCCTCCCGTGATTCATTATTTGAACAAGTATCTTTTCAGATTGAAAGAATAAATGAAAGGGACAACTTCCCTTTGAACCAGACGTAGCTGTACTAAATTAATATACAATACGACCATGAAGTTAAAGCGACTTTCGTTCGTTGTTTTCGTAAATTCAAAATAGTGACTGAGATATCAAAACAATATATTTTATAGTATAAAGCATAAGAGTGATGTCAAATTTAACCTACCTGCATCTTAGTGAAATCCTTAATTTTCGTGCAATAAAAACTACGAAATATCGCATGCGTCAGAAATTCGAGACGTATAGATAATTAAGGCTGAAAAGGCCGAGAGTTCGAGCCCGGATTAGGTACAAAAACGAAGTTACACCATTACCTGTCAGTATACCTCCACGGTATACTGTACGTACCGCCGTCATCTGTAAGTACACCACCACGGTATACTGTAAGTACCATCGTCACCTGTGAATATACCACCACGGTATACTGCGTGGCTATTCAATACTGACATTTAGTTCTAATCCCTAAAGATATTACAACGATAAGCTGTGTAGACCATACGATGAAACTTGAATGTTTAGAATTCGGCTAGAATGCTAGCAAACTGTCTTTGCAAGCTGTCTTTCAGGAATTTTTTGAAAACCTGTTTTATTAAGGTTTTTTTTTACCCTGGTGGTATACTGAAAGATGACGATGGTAACGTACAGTATACCGTGGTGGTGAACTGACAGGTGACGGTGGTACATACAGTATACCGTGGTGGTATACTGACAGGTGACAGTGGTACGTACAGTACACCGTGGAGGTAAACTGACAGGTGACGGTGGTACTTACAGTATACCGTTGTGGTAAACTGACAGGTGACGGTGGTACGTACAGTATACCGTGGTGGTATACTGATAGGTAATGGTGGAACATACAGTATACCGTGGTGGTATATTGACAGGTGACGATGATACTTACAGTATACTGTGGTGGTGTACTTACAGATGACGGCGGTACGTACAGTATACCGTGGAGGTATACTGACAGGTAATGGTGTAACGTACAGTATACCGCGGTGGTATACTGACAGGTGACGATGGTACTTACAGTATACCGTGGTGGTATACTAACAGGTGACGGTGGTACGTACAGTATACCATGGTGGTATACTGACAGGTAATGGTGGAACGTACATGCAGTATACCGTGGTGGTATACTGACAGGTGACGATGGTACTTACAGTATACCGTGGTGGTATACTGACAGGTGACGATGGTACTTACAGTATACCGTGGTGGTATACTGACAGGTTACTGAGGAAAAAGCCACAGGTATTTCGGTGGTTCCTAATTGGCCAACCCAGGCGTGGTGGCCATATCTTGCATATTGATTTTCCTGTGGTTCTACCCAGGAGAGCAGACACGCTTCACCAGCCAGCGTATCCTAAAAATGGCGCATCCTCTTCACAGCAGACTGGAGCTGCTAGTTTGCCACTTCTCGGGGAACTGCTTACGAGTAGAGGAATTTCAGAAGAAGCTTCAAGTATTATCTGCAATCCTGAAGGGAAGGAACAAGAAAACAGTGTAACACAAGAATTTCATTGCTTAAAGCTTGTTTGTAGAAGTCATACGCTATATTTTCACATGTGAAAGATAGCTGTACAACCAATAAGAACGACGTATAGCGGATTTCACATGTGAAAATATTACCTATCAGCAACGTTGACGTTATATTAGAACGGTTTACTTATTGCACAGTCATTTCGCTAGTTTAACCACAGTTGTGCTGGATGATCGTTAAGATAGACGTAATAATGTCGTTACCAAGGAAACAGTACAAAGAAGAGATATTATCTAGCTTAATCATATTCTCTCATAGCACAGACCTGATCGGATCTCTCTTCGTCAAGTGTTCTGCAGCAACATGAAGACTTGCTTATCTACTTTCGTGTTCTCAGTGACGGTTTTCACCTCACTCGCCGCCAGTGGATATAGAATGATTGAGTTTGATAACGGAAACTTTAAAGTGAAATGGATGAAGAATAAAGGAAATCTCACGTTTCATGTCGAGGCCAAGGCTACTGGCTGGGTTGGGCTTGGATTCGCTAAAGTAGCACCAAATAATATGAGAGACTACGACGTTGTCGTTGGGACAGTCATCGGGCCTTCGCGTCGCTATCTTTCCGTAAGTTCAAACGAATTTCTTTATAACCTACTTTAGTCGTTTATTCTATTTGATTATTGCATGCAAAGTAAGACTGCTAAGTAATCCACAATCTTTTGGTATAAACTAGAAAAAACCTGCTTGGAACAAACAGTTGATATAACAAACCAAATTAAAGCCACGATTACCTTAAAGAGAAAAAAATTATGTGAAAGGCAACATTAGCTAGCAATATAGCGAAAAAAGGATTTAATAAAAAACGGAAGGGATTTCAAATACAGTAGATCATTCATTTTAAGAAAAACACTGACATACAAGTTTAAAAAATGTTATCAAATGTTGATGAAGTTTTTTCCTTCTTCTAACTATGAAAAACAAAGCACTAAAACATTCTTACAATGTTACACAGTGAAACCTATATTTCAAAGGAGACTTAACATATTAAAGTTACGTGACTTCCTGTTATTATACAAGTTGGTTTTTGACAGATATTGTATCCATGTGTATAATTGTGTTTTCAGTTCTTTGTATTAACTAACTAAAATTTGTGATTGGAGGGAGACAATTTTCATGTTCATATAAGCAGTGTTGGACTGTAATAGTAAATGTGTTTGAGATCCTATAGGTTTATAATCGCCACCTAACAGTCAAAAATGCATCGACTTCTCGAAAACAAATATCTGTTTCTTTGGGCTATGATTAGTAATATTTATAAACCTTAATTTCGCTCCTGAGTGGTAAAACCTATAAAACTTATTCGGTTATAGGGCTTCGTGATATTTACTTCAAGAAACGCCTCTGTGTATGACTAGGCAGAAATTGTTCATTTTACTGGGGTTTTATATTAGCAAAATCACCTGACTACGAAGCGAACGGGCAACTAGTATTAAATCCAGATAAACAGCATCAACTTTAGTTAATGATGGAGTGTGGAGAAACTTAAGAGTTGTGGCCATTAGCATATGTGCCTTTAAGCATTTCACTACAAAAAGCTAGCAAGTTATTTAAAAAACGGCATATAAGTTGAACAAAACGCCTAAAACCTACGTTATCAGTTTTGCAGCCCACATTTTATACTCCGCACTTATTCTTTAATAACTTAACTCCAAACAAAGAATTGCATGACAATTTTTCATACAGCTACTAATATTGCCAGCCCGTTTACAGATACTCAAAGACATATTCATTATTCAAGTGTTCAATCTGCAGATCATGTAGTTTCAGCTTAAAAACCCATCCTGCATCAGTGCAACTCGGATCGGCTTGAAAACTGAGTCTCTTCACTGCTTAATGAACGTTTCACAAACAGTGGCGCATGATATATCTGAAATGAGCGATACATAGCAGAGTTATGTCAAAAAGACAACAGAGATAGTATAACGAATTTCTTCAAATCAACAAATTAGAACAGTTAACAGAAATATAAATATCAAAATATTGACCCATAAAACACGGTTCCCTAATAAATAATATAAGGTTTGACATCCGGGGCGCTCTAAAGACTTCAGCGTTATTAATCACGAGCGCTACAAATTTTATGAACTCCTACAAAAAACCTGTACGTTGGTATTATATTGAGTTTGCATCAGCGGTATATTTCCTCATTGGTGCATGCCTTACAAAATACGCCACTATTGTGATGATTTACAATCGCTATATACTGTTACTAGTTGTAGTATAACAACTTGGACATAAAAATTTAAAATTCCTGTAGCATATTTAATGTTTTGCTTATTATTTAGGATTACTACACTGTGGGAAGAACGATACCGCCGAGTGATACGAAACAGAATTACTACCTCATTAATGCCACCGAAAGTGGTGGGTGGACCCGGATATACTTTACAAGAATGGCTGACACTGGAGACAACAAAGATGTTGCAATACAGGTTAGCCAACGGGCCCGTGACTCCAATAAGACGTTTAGCTTGACTAACCGACTAAAGTGCAGGACTGCTGAATTCCTCTTCGTAGGTTTTCCTTGTTGTCATTGCCAGTTGCCAAAAGGAGAAGTTAAAATCATTAACAAAAAGAAATTCGTTAGATTAATGTTTTGCAGCTCTAAGCTGAGCGATTTTGAAAATATGTACAGACAGAGGCTGCTCAATCATGAGTACAACAAACATTGAAGTGAGAAATTTCTCATAAGTTGTTTCGGCTATACTGTAAGTAACAAGTTTCCAAATCCTTGATTGGCGGTTTGCAGAAAGGTATCTTTGCTTCGAGAGGGTTTGAATTTGGGAAGGTTCGTTTGTCAACATGACATTCATGACGTCAGCTGAAATCTGACCACCAAAAATTGGACGATTTCTATTTATCAGAAACGTAGTATTCATTTGTTGATTCAACGATATTTATACTAATATAGATATTTACTTGTTAATACATGTGTGCATAATGCGCTAACATGAGTTTTAAACATCAATTCATGTTCATAGGCTGGCAACCCGCTCTTCTTAATCTGGGCGTACCACTTAACCAGCGATTCTTTCTATAATGGGCACTCTAGCAAGGTATCTCGGCGAAGACAGATTTGCTTGCCGATCCTCCAACCAGCCCACCATCAATCATGAGCATGTCCAGTAGTACCCTAATGCCTACAACTATGGCTTACCAAGGAAGCATAACATTCGACAATGGAAACTACAAGGTACTAGGAATTTATCAAATTTTGTCTTAAAAGGCCTCGATATGATAAGAATGGAACTACAAGGTACTAGGAATTTATCAAATTTTGTCTTAAAAGGCCTCGATATGATAAGAATTTGTTGTCTTCTTATTGGTATCTTAGTCACAATCATTAGTAATTATTAGTTGTTGTCGTTACTGTTATTAGTTTGAAATATTTTGTAAAAGTTTTACAGTCATATAGTTATTCCCATCAATATTACTACTTACCATTCATTTAGTTATTCCCATCAATATTACTACTTACTATTCATATAGTTATTCCCATCAATATTACTACTTACTATTCTATTATTTATTACTATTCGTAATAGCGTGTTATATGATTGTTTCCGCAACAATTATCGTTATTTTATTTTTGTTTTTGTATCTTTTGGTAATTTTTCTCTGACCATCGTTTATTATTATTATATTATAGTTTGTCTTCTTTTGAAGAGGCCTAGACTTGGAATAGACATGTATAGGAAAGGTTTTGTGTTCTTCCAGAAATCTTTTACTGACCCAATGGTTGCATTTCATTTTAAAAAGAATCTTTTGTAAGCTTCTTTTTTTCCTTAATAAAATTCAAAGTCCCAGACGTGATTCGAGCTAATGACCTTCTGAAACCGATCACATGTTCTTAGCCACGTTGCAACAGGAGCTGGGCAACTTCACTTGGCTCTTGTATTTAAACAAACTGAATTACATTTTATCTCAACTGATACATTATACTGTATGTTTGTTTACAACAGGCTAGCTGGAATTACGACAGCAAAATTAAGGAGTACACTTTCCACTTGGCGGTCAAAACAACCGGATGGATTGCTTTCGGGTTCGCAAAGGTTGCTCCAAACAATATGGAAAATTATGATGTAGCAATCGGCGGAGTAAACATGATCGGGGCAGTTTATATCACCGTAAGGAGCGATTTTCAAATCCATTGCTATTTTATTTGAAATCCTTTCCTATATAGAAGTTATTTGCTCAAGCAATAAGAGAAACTGTAGTAAGAAATAGAATAGAATAAAGGAATGCTAATTCCAACTCGAGTCTCACTGAAAAACTTTTCATCGACGGTTTTAACTTATGCAAGGAATGGTTTGTGTTTGTTAGGACGTCTATACTCGTGGCAGGACAAGGCCATTAGCGGATGCCAGCCAAGATTTCACCATCGTAAAGGGCAAGGAAGCAGGGGGTCAGACCGACATGTGGTTCAAGCGTAAAGCAGAAACTAATGACAAAGATAATGATCTGATGCTAACAGTAAGTCTTAGAAGTTAGAGATGAACTAGGTTTGTTTTTTATCTTATAACAAAACAAATAATAGATTACAATCTCAATCTCATTCTTCAGCTACTTAAAACTGCCAAATAATTAATTTGCACCTTTCAAAAGATTTCTTTTTGGAAACACGATAAATCTCTACAAAATTCCAAACTGCTCAAATAATTTCAATCACCCTAGGAGAGATTCTTTTCGAAGTAATTATTTCATAAAGGTTACAAAAATGCGTTAGTCGGCTAAACCTGACCTATCGTAATAACCAAAAAAGCTAAACTAGAGAGTCAGAGAAACTTGGAACTCTAACGGGAAAGAGAGATTAATAGAAAGGGACTCCCGATATCTCGAACTTCGCGATAACTCAAATCAAACTGATTTCCTTTCGTAAAAATTTACAGTAATTTTACCCACCCGTAACTCAAACTCCCGATATTTCTCGAACTATTTTTGATTTCAAGTTATCGGCAGTCGAGTTTAGAAGGCTTTTTAGTATTCAGGGTACTTTGAAGTAGATAGTATTGCTGGAACCCTTTTGAATTTTAAATTTTCGTATTTTAGAGATCGCGATAATTAATATCCAAGTGTTTTTCTTCGTGTAAAGAAGGTCCGACTTTAAATAGGACTTCCGAGGCCAAAACCTGAGGAGGCTTAATGTAACCCCCCCCCCCCTCTCCCAAGGGAGAAAAAGCAAAAAAATTGTCTCGCTATACCAAAAAAAAAAATCAATTCGGAGGCGTTCGGCCTGCAAAGGATCTCTGGGAATGCTCGCTCTCAGGTCCGCAAAGGATTGCCCGAAACGTGAACGTGTGTTTAACGCTGTTGTCAATAGGTCGGGAAGCTCTACTAGTGCACTAGTAAGAACTATTATTAGTCAATATGATTTGGACTGCATATATACTCCAATTTATGTCACTGAAGCTATTCTTTTTAGTTCCGTAAGTATTTCCAAGAATTTATTTGGTGCAAAACCAACCTAAACTCAACAGAGACAACTTCTTTTTGGAGCCCGAGTAGTTTCGTTCCTAACAATACACTAACAAATACCTGTTTTATCCGTTTAAGCCTGGCAACCAACTTTTCCTTGTGTGGGCATACCATAGCAGCATGGATGCTGAAAACCCCACATCTTTCAGGATTCATACCAAGAAAGGAGTAAGTGCATCCAAGATGGAACTAACAAGCAAAATGACGGGAGGAGTATCTTTTGCTACACAATCCTTCGCGATTATGCTTGCAAACTTGTTTATCGGTGTATACTACCTTTCATAAAAGATTAGATTGAAATACCAAGAATCGCAACGGCATGATAAGGTGTTGGGAAAAGACACTGAGAAAGAGAAAACGTTTCTCGATGTTGCACTAATTTCATAAATTCGCAACTTTGCAATACCAATAAAGCACTTAAAATTAAGTGACTTGTTGTCTTGATCCTATAAAACAGACTTTATTTTTCAAAAAAAGGTTTTGGGTTATGTCAAAGTGTCGCCTCTCAAATTCCCTCTATGATGTTATGATCAATGTTTATAAAGATGCTATAAGTACTGAAAGAAAATCATTTTCATGATTTATAACCTGGATGACTCATCTGATCGCATGCGGAAAACATTTAGAAGAGGAAAAAAGTCAAACTGATTTGTCGAGTTTTAGCATTATTAGCGGAGAAGCAGATTTCTTTTTTTTTGTTTCTGCAAAAAGAAACGGAAATTCAAAACAGTTTTATCTTCATTGATAATTATTCATCTTGTTCGTGCCATAGCACACATTAGGATCGTTTATACGAGAGAAATAATGCGCGACTAGCACAAGGCGCGCCTTATCTTAGGCACAAAAAGTTGCTTAGGCACAACAAAAAAACGTATAAATGGCTCGCGCCTTACTTCGCGCCCAAGTTTGTTTTGATGTTTCGTTTTGGATCTGGTTGCCATGAAAATGTCACAATGGCGAATGGAGTCTGGGTAACAATACAAAACCTATGCTTGCGCAACTGGTGTTGGTGCCTTACATAAGGCGCAAAGAACATGACAAACCATTTATACGAGAAGCTTCGTGCTGAAGGTAAGACGCGCTTTAGATAAAGACAGCTCGAAACCCTATCCTAGCATAAGGCGCGCCTTACTTTAGGCTAGTACCTTCTACTTTCAATCCCTTTTTCACACATGGCAGCAAAAAAATAGCTATAACACGAGAACCGCATCAAAACAGTCTTTTTATCTACTTAAGGCTAGAACAAATTATGGTCAATTAGATATAAGGTTTTAGGGACCTAAAATTTGGAATGCAATTAAAATTATCAAAATAAATCTTTTAAGAAAAAGATTAAAGATGAAATTATTTGCAAGTATTAGCTTTTGTATTGCAATATCTATATACATATTGCTTTATACGATAATAAGACTGATGACCATGTATTCTCTCATTTTTTTCTTTTAATTTCAGTGTGTGATTTCAAATTTTGATTTTTGTATCTATATATAATTGACAAACACAAATCTATTGTACTCTAAAGTTATTATGTAAATTAGTTCCGATCCATAATAATTTTAACTTCTTTAAGCAATCCAACTTCCAAGCATTTTCGGCTTTTAAGTTATTTTTGAAAGTTGGTACCCTAAATATTGTAATTTCTTTAAAAAAACTTCATGAAGTAGGATAGAGGTACAATAAATTATCATTGTATTGTATTGGCACGACTTGTGTAACGAGTTTTGTATTGTTTATACGAGCTTTTTGCGCCTAAGACTGTGTTAGTCGCGCCTTAATTCTCTCGTAAAAACGATCCTATTATGCAAGTAGAACAGGCATGTATGAAGCAAATTTGTTTTAAAAAAAAACTAAAGTGAAATAGCTTCATGCTACACTACTATCTAAGCTTGTCAAAGCGTTGTTTAGTTTAGGAAGGAGTTAGTTATGGCCGAACAAAAGCAAAAGAATAAACAGGAAAAAATATTTTAACTTCTATCGTAATCATTGTTAATCATTCAATGGACTTCAACATTATATTATAACGGTTTACTTATTGCACAGTCGTTTCGCTAATTTAAACACAGATATGCTTGATGATCGTTAAGGTAGACGTAATACCGTCGTTACCGAGGAAACAGTACAAAGAAGAGATATTATCTAGCTGAATCATATTCTCTCCTACCACAGACCTGATCGGATCTCTCTTCGCCAAGTTTTCTGCTGGACCATGAAGATTTGGTTATCTACTTTTGTTTTCTCAGTGACGGTTTTCACCGCACTCGCCGCCAGTGGATATAGAATGATGGAGTTTGATAACGGAAACTTTAAAGTGAAATGGATGAAGAATAAAGGAAATCTCACGTTTCATGTCGAGGCCAAGGCTACTGGCTGGGTTGGGCTTGGATTTGCTAAAGTAGCACCAAATTTTATGGAAGACTACGACGTTGTCGTTGGGACAGTTTTCGGGCAATCGGGTAGCAATCTTGTCGTAAGTTCAAATGAATTTCTTTATAATCTTCTTTTGTCGTTTATTCCATTTGATTATTGCATGCAAAGTGAGACTGCTATATTAATCCACAATCTTTTGCTGTAAACTAGATGTTCGAAACAAAAACCTGCTTGGAACAAACAGTTGATATAACAAACTAAATTAATGCCACAATTACCCTGAAGAGAAAATAAATATATGTTGAAAACACATTAGCTAAATAGCGAGAAAGGATTTATATAAATCGGAAGGGATTTCAAATAGATCATTAAAAAACACTGACTTTCGTAATAAAGAGTACAAGTTTAAAAAATGTTTTCTAATGCTGATAAAGGTTTTCCCTTTTTCTAACTATAAAAAACAAAGCATTAAAAGCATTGTTAAAATGTGTCCAACAACACAGTGAAACCTGTATTTCAAAGGAGATTCAACATAAAGTTACGTGACTTCGTGTTGTTAAACAAGTTGGTTTTTTGACAGATATTGTACACATTTGTAAATGTGTTTTGATTTCTTCATTTAAGTAACTAAAATGAGTGATTAGTGGGAGCTGACAGTCATGTTCATATAAGCAGTGTTGGACTGTATTAATTAGTAAATGATTTTGAGATCTATAGTTGCCACCTAACGGTCAAAAATGCACCGCCTTCTCGAAAACTGTTTCTTTGGGCTATGACTGTTAGTGTTAATAAACCGTAATTTCGCATCTGAGTGGTAAAAATTGTAAAATTTACTCGATAGTAGAGCTTCGTAAAACATTTACTCCAAGAAATGCTTCTGCGTATGGCTTAAATCTTAATCTGCGTATGGCTTAAATCTTTAGGCGTCATTCAGATAAACAGCATTAACTTTATTTAATGATAGGGTGTGGAGAAACTTAAGAGTTATGGCTATTAGTATATCTGCTTTAAGCGTTTCACTACAAAAAGATCGTAAGTATTTCAAAAACGGCGTATAAATATAGGGGTCCGCCATTTTATGTTCAATATGGCTTTTTCTGGCATTTTCATTGGCTAAGTCTGACGCGTACTGCATTAATATTTGTCAATATAAAACTTAACCGTCGTGTTATGCAATTTCTGCAAGTAGCCGCTCGATGATTTGGTTTTGAAAATGGATGATTTCGAACTACCAATTTTTTTCTCTCAACTTTGAATTGGCGACCGCAGAATCTGAAATAGAAAGGACCAGAGGTTGAAGAAGATGAACTTTTCTCGAAAACTGTGGTTATTTAAGACAAAACAACAATCGGTTTACGGATGAGGAACTGCTGTGTTTTCGAAGACACCTGTAGACACAGTAGAAAACACCAAAAACAGGACAAAATCCATTCTAAATAAGAACCCAGTCTCGATAGTTACGCCTCGGCCCCAATGAATCAGAAAAAGAGGATAACTTTTAAGTGCCAAAGACACAGGAAACTAGATCCTGGAGCAACTATCAGCTGGAATACAATCATCGGTTGCAAGTCCACACAACAACGATTCGCTAACTGATGCTGAAAAAAAGCTGTCCCTCAACTCATTTACCAATAGACTGTTTACAAGTTGCACGTTTAATTTCCATGTAAACAAATTTTAAGCTTCTTTTTCTGCAATTCATTTTTTGTTAATATAAAGATCTTAAAATCTTGCTTCCTTTTAAATTAACGCTGTCGTTGATATTGTCAATGCACACAGTTTCTTGCGAAGGTGTTCGGCTGTTGTGAAGTGTAAAGAAAAGCATAATCAGCTAAGAACTAATTGAACTAAGAAGTTATAAACAGGTTGTATATAAATAAGAGACAAGTAAATGTAAAAGTTTACAAATAGTTGAAAAATACTAACAGGTTAAGATATCTTTGGACACTATCGAATCTGAACGTTGCCCAGTTCGCCATGTGCTTCCACTAGGAGTTTTCTAATTTTTAATGGTAGCTACAATGTCGTCTTATCACAGGTTCTTTGACAGCAGAGTGATAACATAACTATGCTTTTAAAATGTTCAGATGCTCCATTACAAGTGTAGAAATCTTTAACTTCTCTCAATTGATTTTTTTGATGACTTAGCGGGTTTGTACACCACGAAACGAACTTTGACTTTGACATGTGCCGCACGCTGCTGACACCACCTGACCGATCCTTATATGGAGTTGTTTTCTTGGGGAAACCATTAAAGCGCGCGTACAACTTCACTCGCTCCCGTTTATTTCGCTTTTTCAAATCTTTTGTGTTATTTGCGAAACTTATCAGCAAATAAGCATAAAATAAAAACCTTATGAATGATTTTCAGATTATCAGTTGTATTTTCGTCCTGACTCATTAAAATAAATCCCCATATAAATCAGAAAATCGTTAAATATAAGATCTTAATATTGAACAAAACGCGTTATTAGTTTTGCAGCCGACATTTTATTTTCCGCACTTATACTTAAATAACTAACCTCCAAGCAATGCATTGCATGACATATATTCATACAGCTACCAATATTTCAAGCCCGTATACAGATACTCAAAGATATAGTTGATATTCAAGCATTCAATCTGCAGATAATGTAGTTTCGGTCTTGAAAACCCATCCTGCATCGGTGATGCTTGGATCGGCTCGAAAACTGAGTCCTTTCAATGCTCAATGAACATTTAACATTTCACAAGAATTGGTGCAGGATATACCTGAAAACCAGAGTGATTAACGTCAAACGAGTTCTAGCGATACAAAGCAGCGTTATGTCAGAGTATAATGAACGACTTCAAATCAACAAAGCGTGCGTAGAACAGTTACCTGAAATAGAAATATAAAAATTATTGACCCACAAAACACGGTTCCTTAACATAAGGGTGCTCTAAAGACTTCAGAGTTATTAACAAGAACGCTATAAATTTAAAAAAATGCTGGTATTATATTGAGTTTGCAATAGCGGTATTTCGTTGAGTGTGAATTTCATCATTGGTGCAAGTCTTACAAAAGACGCCACTATTGTGATGATTTAATAATCGTTAAATACTGTTATTAGTATAATAACATGCATGAAAAAATTACTCAGTTCTGATTGGCTGAGAGCAATGCAGTTAAATAGTAGCACCAGTGTAAAAATGTATAATACCAGTGCAAAAAGAGTAACACCAGTGCAAATTACAAATCAAAGTTATGGAATATTTTTGGCTGAAAGACAATAGCAGAATTTAAAAGCCAATGACATCACGTAAAATGATGACTGAATTTATGCAGAAACTTTGAAAATTTCGAGAAAAATGCCGATGAGTCAAAGTCAAAGATTTATTTCAGCAAGAGCCGCTGTTATTTAAGAACTGAGAAATGATGTAAAAAACGTCAACAACTCAAAAAGTACGCCTTGGTACAGTGTGTGGAAGACCTAGTTGAAGCGAAGAAAAAAGCATTGTTTTAAAATTAAAATGGAGGAACACGAATAAACTGCTCGAGAAATTCTACGCCGAAGTAAAGAACAAGTTGGAGATAATTATGAGCCTGACAGCTTGAAAGTTATGCTCGATTTTTTTCATGAATGTTATTTATAGGCAATCATACGACTTTTCTCGTGCACTTGTGATTTTTTCAAAAAGTTCAAATTTAGGGAAAAGGTCAAAACAATGGTACTTCCTAGGAATCATAATTAGGGGGGTGGGGTATTGTGTGCCGCCACCCACGACTTTTTTCAAAAAGGCTGAATTTCAGGAGCAAATACCATGTTCAATAAAATAGATATTGATAAAGAGCTTGCGCCAATGCCTTTCCTTGTGGAGAGAGGAGTCCATAATACAATAAAAAACAAATACCTCTAAATCAGGTTTTGAGAAATTGAGCTCTGAAATAATGGTGGTGGGGTAGGGGGTCCGTGCCGCCACCCACCACCTCCCCCGACAAAATTAGTTTCCTTAAAAATACCGTTGTTTTGACTTCTTCCCTTAACTCGCCCTGTAGTGAATACGTTAAGTTTTGATATTTTTTGAAAGTAGTAGTAGTAGTAGTAGTAGTAGTAGTAGTAGTAGTAGTAGTAGTAGTAGTAGTAGTAGTAGTAGTAGTAG
>JAOBRD020720910.1:0-14337 GCA_027575215.2 Hydrozoanthus sils
AAAACCCCCACATCCTAGTCCAAAAGATATAAATAATGCATGACCGTTTCCTTAGCTATGCTAAGCCAACGATGCTACTACAAGATCGGAACAACTGTCCACGGCTGCTAACACTCAGGCTCAAACGATCCGTTGTAGCTTTCTACGAAAACATAAAAGAAACACGTTATGTGTATGACGTCATCAATACGTCACAGAAATTTTTTTTAGGTTATAACATTTTGGAATTGAAAGGATGTTGTGACTAAAGTTAGAAAATGACATTATTTCATGTTGTTTAAAATAAATATGTGCGTTCTGTACTGAATATGACAAAACTACGAGTCTAAACATCTTCGATGACGTCATTTGGACGTCATTAGTAATTAATTGCACCTAGCTCCAGATTTAAGTAGTTCTTATGATGATTACCATTTTTGCAAAAATTATTACTCTAGGATGAATAGTAAAAAAGTTAAGGTGGGGGTGCGGAATCCCCCCCCCCCCACCCCCGGGCTGCGAAACCACAAAAAAGCCCGGGCTAGATAGGGTTAAGCACGTATGTGAATCACTGCTGACCTCAGTACCTACAATTTGTGTTCTGTTTTCTTCTCAGCTTTGCAGAAGTCGAAGACTTATAACCGGCAAATCTTTCATCACGTCTATACGGTTGTGTCATCACCTACCATACCAAAAAATCATTAAATCGCTTGTGTTTTCTTATTTACGTATGAAACTTAAAATGGATTCCATGAATTAATCCATTTGCTTATTTTCAAAATTTTTTTTTTTCGCTAAGCATTGCTGCATTTATCATTGTTACAAAGGACGGATCTTCTTTGAGAAACATTTTGGATAAAGCAGAAAACAAGCAAGAGGTATCGCAGGATAAGCAACACTCCTGTATTCAATTATTTCAACACACCTCAATAGTCAATATTATGATAGCATTTGACCTCTTGTCATATCTCGTGGCCCTTTGTAGCAGAGGCTCATATTGTCCCAAAGTACTTATCATACTTAGTTTCAACACACATTCAAATGTGCTAGCTCCACTTGATCCATCGTTTATGTATACTCTGGGCAAGGTGTATCTTTCGCACTTGTACTCTGGGGAAAATGAAGCAACCACTAACTCTAATATGAGTGACAACTGTCAAAATTTCTACTACTGTCGAGAGATAATGGTCAACAAAACGAGTAGTATTCAAGGTCCTGATTAGTGGAGTGATCATCCACTTGAGTCAAAGGTGATCAAGTTTTTCTTCCAGTTTGTCATCGTATTATTTTGTGTTGTTGGAAATTCTATTGTTATCCATACTATTCGCACAAATGCACTCATTCGGACTTCAACTAACCTTCTTGTAATGCACCTGGCTTTGTGTGACCTCTTAACAGTTTTAAGCAGTGTTCCGTTCAATCTCGCTTTAGAAGAAAAGGATAACAAATGGGAGTTTGGAAGAGTATTTTGCAAAGTGTTGTGGCCTAGCCAAACCCTTACTGTCTCGGCCTCAGCAATGCTACTGGTCGTCATCGCCATTGACCGCTACAGAGTAATCGTTTTTCCATTCAAGGGGCATATTACAAAGAAAACGGTGAAAAGAGCAATATTATGCACCTATATATTCTCTCTTGCGGTTGTGATTCCATATTCGTTGGTTTTGAAAGTTGATGAGGAAACTATGGTTTGCGGGGAGCATTGGCCTCCACCAAAACTGATCTTAAGAAGGAGTTACACAGCGGTCCTATTTTCCTTCCAGTATGGTTTTCCTTTGATCCTTAAGATTGTCATGTACAGTGTTGCATCGAAAAAGTTGAGTTTAAATGAAAAACAAATGAACCAATTAAATCTCCTCTCTGATGGCAATTTACCTATCTTGGTGGATAACCCTGATAGGAATAATAGCAAAACCCAGAAAATGAGGAAAGTACAAAACACTAAAATAACAAAGATGTTCATTGTTGTTGTTACTGTGTTTGCATTAGCAATGCTTCCCAATCAGGTTCTCTGGCTTTGGGCAGATTATGGAAATGGATTAGACGATAACAATTTCAAGACAGCAGCTGTAATATGCCGCGTTATCACTTACTCTAATTCAGTTCTTAACCCTGCAATTTACGTCTATTTCAGCCAGGATTTCAGAAAAGGCTTTTCGACGTTCTTCAGGTCTGTTTGTCTCTGGAATCGATGTTTATCGAATAGACAACTGCAATTAAGAGTTATTCAAAAAATTGTGGTCGGCGGGGGACACAAAAAAAGATCTTTGCCAGTTGAATGCCCATCTGGTCTTGGTTCTAAACAAACGCAACTGACAGATGGAGTTGAAAAGAGGCGGATTACTGTCGAGCTGATAACTTCAGCAGCAAATGATACATTTGGCAGAGGCAAAGCGCTACTGAATGAGCACAAGCAACTTCAAGAAACTAAATGCTGAGAACAACCCTGACAAACGCAGCTGCACCTAAAGCATTGTATATCATGACATAAAGGGATTGAAGATTTCGACTTGATCAATCCTATGGATCTTTCTGACAGGTGATTATTCCTCTATAGATCGCGCTAGCCACCGCAGAGACTAAATACAATCTCGATTTTATTTGGTTTGGACTCAATTCATAAGAGCTTGTAGTGCCTGTGTATGTTTCCTGTTTAACAATACGACTACGAAGTGGAGTTTACTATGAGTCAACAGTCAACGAGGCGCGATTAGCAACCAGTTGACTATTATATTCATAGAAACCTGACAACGAGTAGTTTAATTGTTTTAGTAAAAAAACAACTTGTATACAACCTTCGAATTCAAGTTTACTGTCGAATGTTCTTGTAAATGCTCTAAAATTTGGTTGAGGCCGTAAAAGATATCGTAATAAATTTTAGTCTGTGCCATTCAGGCCTAAAATCTTGGTTTAAAAAAAAATTGTGTTTTTTTTCTGTTAAAAACGTTTTCGGAGACACTCTCCCTCCTCAGTTAAGAGTAGGTCAGCCTAACTCAGGAAGGAGAGTGTCTCCGAAAACTTTTTTAACAAAAAAAAAATATTTTTTTTTAAACCAAGATTTTAGGCCTGAATGGCACAGACTAAAGTTTATTATGATCCAATTTTACTGATAAAATGATAAAAGTAAGTGTGTTTTTTTCATTTTTTTTTGTTTCATTAAAAACACCAGCAGTTTCGACACTCGCTCTCTATCGCTAGATACAGCGAGTAGGTCAATCACATTGCAGAATTCGTGACAAAAAAACTAGTTGGGTTTTAGTCTGAAAAATGGTGTAGTTTTTGTGAGCTTTGTTTTAATTTCTAAACTGACTAAAATATTTAACTAGCTGTTTTCGCTCTATTTGCACTTTTTTTCTTCATCAACACAATAGTGTATAATAGATAGCACGTTTAGCCACACTTTGAGTTTTCTTCTAATTCTTTTGGGGAGTTTCGGAAGGTCAAAACCTTCTCCAAAGGGGTTATCCTTTGCTTATTCTATTTTTTCACATTAAGACCGCCATCTGCATGTAAATCTACTTGGATTATTTCAAGCGGAGCAAACAAAAATGGTTTTTGCTACCCCTGTTGGTTTTTTTTGGTCACTTTACTAAAAGAGAGACAAGAACAAAGTTGCAGGCCTACAAGCCCAGGATATATATGTTATTTGCCGTCCGGGAGGTCCGTATTGAGAAAAACAGTGCCAGAGGTCTTGCGTACCTAGACCGAGGGCATAGTTTTTCTCAATACGAACCTCCCGGACGGCAATTAACCTGTTTATTTTTTTCCCCTGTTTTTTTTGTTTTTTTTTTCTTTTTAAAGGCCTATGTTCAGACTGTCTTTGTTCACCAGGATAATAAAATTCACTATCTCTATGAAAACTTTATTCGTCGGATATTATGTCAAAAAAAAATTAAAAAACTGTTCAAATGTTAACGCTTTATAAGCTAAGACTTGCAAAACTAAAAAAAAAATTTTACCTTTTGAGTTGACTCGTCTTTGCTTGTGACAAAGTTGCTGTTGGTATTTGACCACGGGCAAGATCATAAAATTCTGCCCGCTTATGGAACCAATCAGATTGCAGGATTCGTTTCATCTTTCCCGCTCGCGCGCCGAAAAAAAAATTAAACAATTTATTTCAGTTGTACGAATAAATGAAGCAATTAGGCAAAAAAAAAAAAAAAGATTTTTCTCTGATCCTCTCTGTCTAGAAGAAATAATTAAGTTTACATTGATAGAACCTATAGAACTCTGGAAAGCCGGTTTATATAAGGCATTTAAAAATACTTTTAAAGTGAATATTTAGAACAAATATTGCGCACGTTGATAAATTAACTATAAAACAAGCAAGATGCAATTAAGATTTACACCTGAATGATTGATGGAAACTTTCGAAACGGTTAGCGCGCTACTTGTTCGAGCCGCCTGAGAAAAGTATCCAGCACTGGCTTTGACCCACCTGGCTGGCTGACAAATTTGAGAGATTTTTTGTTCAAAACTTCGAGAAAAACGATAACGAGACTGAACAATCACGCTCGGTTCTGTTAGGGAATGACCATCGTAACCATTTTTTTTATCGTTTCTGTTGACAATAACAAAGTGTGGCGTGGACAAAATCTAAAGCTGGCTAACTCGATAAGTCAATAACAAAGTGTGGCGTGGACAAAATCTAAAGCTGGCTAACTCGATAAGTTAATTAGAGATTGGTTCTTTGGCAGCTAAAACTGAGTGAAAAAATGGTTTCTTTTGCTAATTCAAATAAGCTACTACATGATCTATTTTATGCGGCTATCTTTTTAATCAGGCTTTGTTTTTTATTCATTGAGCATCTTGTAGTTCCTTTGTAAAAAGTAATTGCAAACAAGCTTTGACCCACTCTTATTCATTTCTTTACTAAGAGGGAACAATTTGGGTTCCGTCCGGTCAAACTTTTAGGGGACAGTTGAAAAGTCGAAGAAAAACCAGCTACGTATACGAACCAGCATAAAGTCGTTTGTCGTCCTGCATAGCCGGGAGACCCGTGAACCTTGTTGCAAAATAATTTATAAGAAACTTGTCTTGAGCATTGCATTTAAATTCAGTGAAATTTAGCAAATTCCAACTCATATCGTCAAGACTTATCAATTAACATCTTGCAGCTATCACGCGTATAGAGGCTCTTTTCAATCAGACATTTTTAAGGAGACGCTAGAGAGACTATAATTGACTACTTTGTCAAATAAACTATCATCCCAGAAGTAAAGTCTTGTGTTTATATTCGAAGTTACTGAATATTTAAAAAATTTGCATGAATTTGCGTCATACAAAGGATTTAGTTCCACCTATTGTTTCAATTCATCTATAAATCATGTATTATAGCATTAATCTCTCGCGTTTCCAGCATTCACATCTCTAATTTGCATTTGTAGCATTTTACCGTCTTTTGTACCATTCTTCTTCTACTCTATGTACCAGTGTTCGGTTAACAATCACTTTAATGGCCCAATCCATATATAACACATTCGATTTACCCTTAGATTTAGATACTTCTATTTTCCGACTTTTACTTTATCCCTGAATTAACGGATGCCGTGCGTAGTCAGGGCACAAGCTCGGATATTTTAACGAAGTCAGAAGAAATCAGTTAACAGAAACAGCCTCATTCTAGCCATTTTTTGTAGCTACAGCTGATATCAGCGGTAGCTACTTTGTCATCGTGTTTAAAAGTGGATGACCACAAGCGAGCATGGAGAGTGTGCGTAACTAATAAAGCAAGGGCAAAAGGATGGAAACCTGCAACCGAGTCATTGCGTAATCCAATCACGTGCGATTCTAGTTCAGTCAAGAATTGCAGTTAGCGCTACAAGAGGGCTAAAAGGAAAGCTTGACTAGAAATGCAATTTTTTTTTACCCTTGACTGAGGCATTACTGTTATCATCACTAGCTGTGCCGGTAGTTGTGTTATACAACCGGATTGACAGTCCCGAACCAAAATTAACTTCTGGCTTGTTTTATTGCTGTAGCTACATGTAGTGCACGACTACCTATTTTTAATATTTTGTGTTTGTTCAACATTCTAGTTAACATCAACAGATAAGGTATTCAATGTTTGCTTATCCCAACCCCCCCCCCCCCCCACTCTATCTCCCCTCTCCTGCTACTGTACCGTTCTTTATTTTCAGTTAGCAGTTTTCAAAATGAAAGCCACCAACCGGGTATTTATGTTTCTATACGGAAACCAAGTGCCATTTCTTAAACTTTATCACGTACAAGAAACATATTAGAGTTTTTACGGTGATAAGTCTAAAGTTGACAAAATGTTAAAAGAAAGTTGCATGGGTTGGCTACAATATCTAGTGAGACAACTTCTTGCCTATTGGGTTTGCAACTTTACAATGAGATTCCTTTTTACCTTTTACTAACATTGACAAACAACTAACAAAACCTGAGGCAATTTACTCAAACACAATAGCTAAAGCAGAAAAAAGACCTTTAACTGCCCTTTTCTGAACCGGTAATTACTCCCGAATGACCGGGTTTCTCATAGCATCATAGTACAAAATTGAACATTAAATCAAAATAGCAAAAACACCCGCCAACTCTTGTTTAATGAGAAACTTATTTGATTGTAAGAAGCCAATCAGAGGCAACAGTTAAGAAAGCCTTTGGCAAGCATTTTGTTTAAACGAATACATCGCCATCTGTCTATAAAAGAAAATCGGCAAAACGAAGAAGGACTTTGCAAGTAAACATGTCTGAGCATAGCTCTGAGAATTTAGACTCAAGTTTGGCGAACCCGACTAATGCTACGAACTCTCGTAATGATGGCTACACTGAAACTATGGAGTTCAAAATCGTGAAGATGGTATTATATGCCACTGTGTTTCTTCTGAGCAGCTCTGGTAATGCCATTGTTGTGGCCATAGTGCTTCGCTCACAACGCATGAGACAAGTTGGTGGTAACTTGCTCATCTTAAATCTTGCAGTCTGTGATCTTCTCACCCCATTTATCAGTATTCCGTTTGACATCGGCCTTGAAGAAAGTGGAGGCGTCTGGCCATATACAGCAGCTATGTGCAAAGTTTTGTTTCCAGTTACAACCATGACTTCTACCTGTTCGTCGTTGACGCTTGCCGCCATTTCATTCGATAGATATCGAGCCCTAATGCATCCTTTCAAATCCCGTTTAACAACAAAACAGGTAAAAATCACCATTGTGGTTCTCCACTTGGTATCGTTTGCTCTGGTTTTACCGTACTCTATTGCCCTGGAACTGCAAGAAAGTGAGTTCCCTATATGCATAGAAGTAAAGTGGACTAAGTTCTTCTACAGGCAATTATACACCATTGCCCTTTTTGGAGGGCAGTATCTACTTCCATTAATTTTCATGGCTTTTATGTATATTATATCGGCTCTAGAGATTCACCAAAGCACAGAGATAATCCAGAACATGGCTATGGGCTTAAAAGAAAAAGCTGACAAAAAAAGAGGATCGACAGTTTCATGTTCCTTGTTGAGAGAAAGCTTTCTTTTACGAAGAGAGCAAAACATGAGGATTACAAAAATGTTTACGGTAATTGTTGCAGTATTCGCAATATTTATGTTTCCAAACGAAGTCGTTTGGTTATGGGCAGACTTTGGAAATGGACAAACAAACAGTTACTTTTCGCAGGTTGCTATAATATGTCGACTTTTTACGTACACGAATTCTTGTATGAACCCGTTCATTTACGTAACTTATCATAAGGATTTCCGCGAAGCTTTCAGAAATATTTGCAGATGTGTTTTCTGTAAGAAGGAATCCGATGTTCAACGCCTTCACAGGATCTGGGGACAAGAGGATTCTCGGTTTAAAGATCTTAACACAAAAACCGAAACGCGCCGCGGTATACATCGGAAAGACAATTTTGCCTCTTTGGAGGAGGCTGATAGATCGCAATCAGTTGTGAGTTTCAGCATCGAAGGAGAAAACACCACAAGAAGGGAAAGGCGTCGTGCTTATTCAGTACAGAACAGTCCCGTTGTCAGTATTTTAAAAACCTCAAAACGAAAAATATCGCAATCATACAACGCGATTGATACAATAAGTATCCCAAACAGCCATGTTTCTAAAACTAGAGCTTGTGAACAAAATTCTACAAGTACCAATAACAACTTACGAAGTAAGTGGGCAGGGCCCGGTTGCACGAAGCCTAAATAAGCTATCCACTGGATAGAAGCAATTTCTTGTCACTTATAAATCAAAAGTTATTTGACTCTGTTGATTTCTACATCCCTGGTTGTTAAGTGAGTAGAAGACTCCCAAATGGGTAAGATGGCGTCAAACGTAAACAAATTTCAATTCCATTTTAGTTATACTATTGAAAATAGAAAGCACTTATCCCGCGGATAGCTTATCCAGGCTTCGTACAACCGGGGCCAGACAGTCAATTCATCGGGAAAAGTGATGAATCAGTAATCGATATCGGTTCGCCGCTATCATTAGCTTTGTTAACTGAAACAGTTTTGATATAGAATTATAGATCTGAATTAGTTTCTGGGTCGAGAGCAGATTCTGGAGAAAAATGTTGTCACTATACTTTTTTTTTTGTAAACAAGAGGCTACATTGGCTACATGCAGCCTTAACTCGGGCAGAAGTAGTTAGGCACCCAGGCAATACCTTTCCTTTGCATTTTCAACTTATTAAGGTGAACACAATTATTGAGTGCGTCTCACAAAAAAAAAGCCCAAACCTTTAGAAAGGCGCCAAAGAAAACTTGGGTTTTGGTGCAAGAAATTGTTGCCCACTATTAACTATAAATAAAATACCAGACTGACACAACTTGTGACACATAAATACTGGTGAATTTGATTTGACTCCATTCACTTTGTTTTTGTTATTCAGTTTAATCATTTCTCAACTGAGTCATGTAGTTTCTAGAAAAAAACAAGTTAAGAATGACAACGGGTCGTATTTAGTAGAGCAAATTATTAAACCATTGTATCAGTGCTAACACACCAACCTCATATTTGGAATTAATAACCTCTACTCGGTTTGTCAGTATTCAAGTTATGGAAATAAATCTCAATCTGCAAAGTTTCTATGATAAATATAAATACTGATATTGTGATAAACTGATCAGTTTTTTATTTGTTTCAAGAATAGTGCTTGCTGAATTCACTCGAGACTTACTGTCTTGATTATTATAGCAACTATTGTAGTTGGCTCTACCACAATAATGAATATCATGAGCAATGTTATGACAAACGTACAGTTTCAAATAGGTCACTATCCATTTTCGATTCTTCTTGGTAGGCTGGACAAAATTTTATCAAAAAGTCATCATTTGAGTACGCAGCTATAGCACCTGGCTTCACCAAAATGATATCATTGAAGTCCCCATAAAGCTTTTTTTCCTTTTTAGATGCAAAGTAGAACCCTCTACTAAAATAAAATTAAAAATAAAATAGTTTCTCACAATTTTCCTGTTATGTTTTGAGGTTTGTGCAAATAAGACAGTCTTGGGCTCTCGTCCATTTTGTGTGAGCAATAAAGCAAGCGCTTAAGAGTTCCATTATGAAGTCCTGGTGTAGTATGAGTCATGTCAGTTGTCCAGCACTGAAAGGCTATAAGCACGCCAAATTCATTTATCTTTTTTATTCCTATAAAAATTATTGCATTTCTTGAATTTTAACTTTGAGTGTTTTGTTTATCATGCTTTTCTTTGCAAAACACTTACATGCCATCTAATCGACCAGATCAGAATATCTGAAGAAATACGGAATTTTGAAAGAACTGAGAATAATACTAACGATTGTTGATTCGTCATAGATACCAGTCCCCCGGCCTGCTTAGCCAAGAGTTAAAATTCAATTTCTTTTTATTAAAAAGCAGTATTGCTTAATCCCTCCAACGGATTTCAACGGTCGTGCAAAAATTCAAACTCACTGGGGAGGACAAGGGCGAACTTGACACCAGCACTACGAACGGACTTTGTTCCCGACGACCAATCAGATTTGTGGCAAGTTCGCCTTTCTTCTCTCCACTGAGTTTGAATTTTAATTGATATTTGGAGTTTTACGAGCGCTTGAGTTCGATCGGGTCGATGTCAAGTTTCCAACCTTGTCTTATTTTTTTCTTTTCCTTAATTCCCCGTTCGCCTCCCTGGATTCGATGATTCATAAAGAAACCACCTCAAAACACCACAGAATGATGGAAAAAGACAAAAGCGAGGTATTTCATGGCATTTATTTCATTTCAATAACGCAAAATCGCATACATTTGCGTCACAAATATAGCTTGGGCTACCTCTGGGGACGTACAAGAAATATGTTTGTCCCTACCACAGATATATAAACTCAAAAATAATCTATATCTAATGTAAAAATTTCCGGCTGAAGATATAAACAAGAGCTGGCTTAGCGACCAGCAATTCTGACACCTAATATTTCTACATTGTTTTGATTTACAACAAGCCGAATTTTAATTACATATAGAATTGGTTTCGGAATCTTCCGAAAACAGTACATAACTCGAAATACTCCACTCCCAGATATAGAAATCTGCTAAAGCCTTTTTTTAAACTTGTGGTTTTCTCAGCTTTGTTTCTGATTTCTGAAGAACACTCAATACTACGCCTTGATTTATGTTCTTGAGGCCTGCACTGAAATATCTGCGAATTACATTCTTATTCTTTTTTTTTAAACGCGAAAACAATAAATTCGTGATGAATTAGGCAAGATTTTTGTATTCATAGCATGCCGAACGGCTCGTCTTTAACTTTCTGCTCTTTCTAAACGCTAGCTCAAGATTAATTGCGGTATTCTACTAGCTGTGGGTTCTCGAAATCGGAAATTTTTTTTTTTGGTTTTGACGACATCTTTGTAAAATTTATCACGTCGTTGGCGACTGCTATTAGGAAGATCTAGCATCGCGTATACGCGAAGAAATATGATCACGTCAGCAAGATTTTCTTGCGTCTTCCGTTTCACGTTTGCTTTAGTTACGCCGAAAGTAAGGGATTTCGCGTTTGATATTTACGTGAGATTTTTTTATCTTTTTTCAAGCATAAAAAAATAGACTAAAGGTAAAGGGATGTAATGCTTAATGTTCAGTTAGCTAAATTGAAGAAACAACACAACAAATTGTTCAGATAGTGCCAAATGGCAATTTTCATCAACGGGAATCAAACAGTTGTGACATACAAACAGTAATAAATAAAATCTTTTTTTCTTTGCTTATATGTACTTTCAGAATAAGAATTTAATTGCTTTTAAATTTACTTGACACTAGTTTCCAGTCTAATTCGAGTCGCTTGCGTGTTTTCGCATGAAGCTCACGTCAACGTGAAGCTAAAACCAAATAATACAAGACAAACAATGGCGTCTCACGTATATGCGGTGCTAAATCTCACTATTAACGTAAGATATCTGAAAATACACCCACCATAATTTCTTTCAACCTTTGAATATTCAAAAGCATGAATGAACAATTCGAATGCATTCAACGCAAACTTTTAAAACTTGTATTTTGTCTCACCTCTAATTTCATCGTCCATGCAATTTTAAAAGTGTTTAGTTATGACTTTCGTTCTTCGCGTCAGACAAGTTGGTTATTCAAGTCTATGATTTACTTTGAGTTCAACTTTGATTGCACTTTAGAGTATTGGCGTTGTTTACCACAGGGTCCGCAAGCCCTCGCAAGTTTTGTTCAGTTGCAAACATTTTCACGGTCAAAATATGGAAGCATCGCTATCAGGATACATAATTATACAAATATAAACTGAAAATAACGTACTCTGATAAAAGTAATTTAAAACACAAGCTTTTAGCATCCGATCCTGTTGCTTTCTTCAGGTGAATGAATAAAATTCTAGATGCAAATAGTTAAAACGGATCTGAAATTAGCAAAAGGCAGTGACGATATAATATGATATAAAAGATAAGACAATTAAAGTAGACTAAGTGTGAAAATTAATGTTTGTCTAAAAGAATCTTGTACTGTTCCGGGAGATTAAAAGAATTGTTATCTGCTTGAGCGGTTTTTGCTGTATGCCAGCTTTCTAGAATCAAAACAAAACAAGAACCCTTTACTCGTGGTCTACTGGCACGGGTAAATACACATACACAACGTGTCTAGACGGATCCTGCAATCAGCAGAGCTTATGAATGCAGTTGTAAAAAAGCACAGGGTTTTAAGCCAGCTGTAGCTGCAAGCTAGTGAGGTATTGGATAGCCTGCGTAGCAAGCGTTTCCGTTGAGTTTTGAAGAGATTTTCTTTTTTGGCCGCGCGAAAAATGGGGCGAGAGCCAAAAAAAACGGAAGGATCGGACACCCCTCCTTTTGTTTTATTTTGCTCTCGCCCCAATTTTTGCGCGGCCAAAAAAGAAAATCTCGCCAAAACTCAACGGAAACGCTTGCTACGAGGGCTAGGTATTGGAAAATTTGAATTTCAGTTATTTTAAAGGAGTGAAAATGCAAGGCTGAATACTGCGAGATATTAGACATGTCAGTGGAAAGACGCGATTAGAAGATCGGAGAAAGCCAAAACTTGCAGTGCCAGACAGCTGTTTCGTCCTCTTCCCCTTTGGGGACTCCTCAGCATCACGTGGCGATCTGAATAGATACACCGGAATGAGTTCTAGTTTATCTATTACGCTCAAATGCAGTAATTAAATCCTCACCTCTATCACACCACCCATAAACCAAACGGTACACGTAGAAAGTACCTAAATGAACCAAGCGTAGAAAGTACCAAAATAAAAAATTTCTAAGTCAATGTCTATGCGTCACTAGCGATCAGTCTAGATAACTACTACAGGATATATGTGATTTCAGAACGCGCTGCCATATCAAATAATTTTCTAGCTAGAATACAGATTAGGCGATAACCATACAATGAATTTCTATTTAAGAAGTACTATGATTCATGTCTTTCAAGCTGCATTGTCTGAAGCGATGCGTGTGTTACATTTTTTTGATGAGCAGAAAGCAAAAGTCGAAACACTTTTCTTTTATTCTTACTGAACGAAACCTAGTTTTTTTCTGCTTCTTATCTATGCCTCCGTTTTTTGTACCGTAAATTTTAGGCCAAATTGGTTATGTAAATGGCGTTTAAAATGAGAAGTATTTTAGCCTAACACTAATAGGTTCTTAAATTTTAGGTTCTTACACGCGGCTTTTTATTGCATCTGCTACTATTTTAGGATCAATTAAGGCTTTTTCTTTGTAGTTAGCAGCTGCGTTTATATAGCAAGGATGTTGTGTTTGCAATTATACAAATATTCGTCGACGAAATCGGCAAGCGCTAAGTCGGAGTAACAAGGTTAATTGACTAATATTAGGGAGCTTTAGAATTGAGACGAGGACGAGGACGAAGTACGCCAGTTGATATCTGATACGCATGCGCACCACCTTGAAAGCACAAGCGCGCGAAAGCGTGATTTCGTCGCGGACCGAAACTTTGTTGCCGTCGTCTTGTTTACAACGAAAGTTTTAAAATTACTTCGTTGTTGTGGAAACGAGTTGAAATTTTCGAGGTAAGCTTTAACTCTATCGCTTTATATTTCAAAGAAGCCTTTATCGAAGCAAGTTATTTTAAAAGTTGTCAAAATGAATCGAGTTTGCAATGTTTTTCTGAGTTTTTACGCTGCTTTTCCAGTTTGTACCTCGAGAAAAGTGTCATGGCTAGTGCAAAAAGAGAGGTCTTCGTATGGAAAGAGAGGCACGAAAAAGTTTTGCTTGCAGAAGTGGCAACAGTAGAGCCATATAAATACAAACAAGGGACAAAAGAACGTAGAGCTGCATGGAGGAGCATAGCGGACACGCTAAATGACATGGAGGGGTTTAAAGTGACTCACAGGTCGGTACGCAAAAAGTTGGAAAAAATGCTAAAGGAGTTCGACAAGAAGGAAAAAGAGGAAAAAAGGCAAGCGGGATTGAGGTCCGATTTACTGAAATTGACAGAGCTTTAGAAGACATCAGGGGTCGAATTGCAGAGGTAGAAGGCCTACAAGCAAGTGAAAACGCAAAAGAAAAAGAGAAGCAATAATGTGTAATATGTTTATAGGAAATCCCGTTTCCTTATTTTAAAAGTGTAAAAAAATTTAAAAGATAAGAAATTCACTTGTTTAATCATTAAAAAGTGTGAGTAATATAAAATCAGAGGTACATATAGAATATGAACTAAAAGTCGTGTGCTGTCATTCCAAGCTATATATCTAAATTATTTCCCAGTTGTTTTATGTTTAGACAACAAAGATGATCTAGAATATCCATATTAAACAATGAAAAGTACTTAACATTAATTCATTTATTGTTTTTCAAAAAGAAAAAGTCCCTTACTTTCTTTTCCCTGACCCTGCTCCCTTTCTTGAGTGAATGAAATATAATTCCTTGGTCAGGGACACTGACAATTCGGGGGC